>JABFPJ010002373.1:0-19945 GCA_022817425.1 Gryon sp. ZL-2020
AAAAAAAAAAAAAAAAAAAAAAAAACAAATATTTATATTTTGATTTTTTTTATTTACTCGTTTTTTTAAATTTTAATTTAATTAATAAAAATTGTTTAATTTTCAAATTAAAAAATATTTATATTTTCATATTTGGAATTTAAAAATATAAAAATTTAAGACAATGAAAATATACAAACTTAAAAATATGAAATTATAGACATTTTTATCAATTTTATAAAAATAATTTCACATTTTCAATTTTGCATATTTTCAGATTTTCATATTAGCAATTTTTGTAACTTTTCATATTTGTAATTTTTCCTATTCTCACATTCCTAATTTTCGATTTTTTATTGTTTTAAATTTCAATTGTAATTGTCATATTTTTAAATGTTTACATTTTTACATTTTCAAATTTGAACATTTAAAAATATTAATTTAACACATTTTAAATAATAGATATTCAAAAATATAAATATTTGAACATTCAGAAACAAACAATTTTCATTAGATTTCTAAACAAATCTAATTAGAAATCTAACTACATTTTTTGCAGCAGGGCTAATATAATTTTGCATGATTTTTCATGATCATTCAAAATAAAATTATATGAAAATTATATGCAAATTCTGGACATGAATATTTTCTTATTATATATCTCATCTACTATATCAAGTTCCATATACCAAATATGAATTTCCTCTTACATTTTCATAGAGTTTCATAATAAGAAAAATGCTTAAAATTGTCTCACTTTTTCTTCATTTCCCTATATAACTCATATTTCAACGAATCATTACAAACCGATTCACCAAAACCTCCAACGATCTTTCGTGATCCTTCAAGTGCAAGTGCTGCAGTGTATTAATCATATCATACATAATGCTATTCAAGCCCTTAGTCAAGGTCATCTTTTCCTGCTGATTTAAGCGCCATTTCGGATTCTCATCCAACTCATAAAGTTCCTCCAAATCGGCGTTTTTACTTGGCTTCTTATACACCGGAATCAAGTGTTCGATTAACTTAAAACTGTCGATCGCAAGACTGAACAAGTTCGGCTCGAAGATCTGGTAAATGTTGCTGCCCGGGATACTCAGCAAGGTCAAATACAAGGACGTCGCGCGAAGACAAGATTGCCGATGGTCCTCGCTCGCCTGCGACCGTTGCCCAGATGTAATCAAATAAGCCAAAACGGCCAACAAATGTCGTGGATTTACGTTCGCGGCTTTTATCGTTCGCCAGGAAATATCATTTGTCGTTTCTGCCGTTGAATTCGCGAGACTTTTGATCCAATTTCTCGTCACTGAACATATCTCCTTCAGATGTAAATTTATGTTCTCGTTTTCCAAAAATGTTAAATATTCTTCTGGCGGATCGGCGATGTTGATAAAGTTTTCTTGCCAAATTAAGTTGACCCATTCGTTCGGGATATTTTGCAGATTGAGATTTAACAATACATTTACGTTCTCCATTTTGAGATAATTAATTCATTTTAGAAAGTAATTGAAATTGTTATTATTGTTATTATTGTTATTATTATTATTATTATTATTATTATTATTTTGGGATATTTGAATACAATCCTCAGCTTGGTCCAAATCCAGTGGACCCTGCAAAATAAGAAGCAAAGTGTTTTGCAAATGTAAACATAACCTTCAAAATGGTGTTTGTTATTATTGAGATGAGAATGTTTTTACCTTGGAAAGAATGGGCTGATGAACGCATTGGTGTAAATAAAATGGATCTAATGGATCTATGACGTAACACTTTTGTTCACTTTTTTACATTGTCACAGTATTTTTGATTTAATAACACACGTAGGACAGTTGCGGAGCATGAAGTCACTTGGGTTGCGTGTGTGTGAAACTGTCTGCTATATGTGCTTGTATAGATATGCATATGTATGTGTATATATATATATGAGTGAATTACGCGCGAATTGACACCTAAGATAGATCTCTTAGATATTTGATACGATCAAGATTTTAACTTTATAATATTTATATTATTTATATAATAAAGTTTATTGATAAGAATATTTCATCATTGAATAATGTTGGAATCGAAATATTTTTGTTTTACAGTGAAGATATGTATTTTTTGTTTATCTTATATAAAAGTTCGTTATATAAAAATGCATTTTTATATACTTATTTTTTTTAATGAGCTAAACATGATTAATTAAAAAATTATTTATTTTAATTAATTTAATGGATTTTATGTTCATTTATAGATAAATTATGTATTTAAAATTAAGAATTAAATTAAGAATTCTAAGCGAAAAAAAGAAACGAAATAATAAAAATTGCATTAAAATTGAAAAAGCGCTAAGTCAAAAGATTTATTTATTATTTATTATTGTTGCAAATATTTATTAACCACATTTAATGCATTTGTTTAAAAAATATATGTTATTCAGAAAGATGAAATAAAACACCGTACTAAATTCAAAAATATAATAACAATTATGGAAAAATAATTTATTTACTAAAAAATTAGTTGAAAGTAAATATTACATTAAAAATTAAAGAAAAACATTTTATTTAATATTTTGAATATTTCAATAAACATTATAAAAATATTATATAAATATTTATACAAATATTATATGATTTTTAAGAATTAATTTAACATAAATTTAATGTTAAATATTAGAATATAATTAAAAATATATTATAATAAACATATATTTAATATACAGGGTGGACATCGTTAATGACCGGTGACATTATTTTTGAACATATTTTCAAAAATAATGTCACCGGTCATTAACGATGCCTCACCCTGTATTTAATTATATAAATATAAATAAATAAATATTATATTAAAATAATTAATATATAAATTTACTATATAATACAAAATCCTTATTTTGCAGATATGGGAAAAATGATCGAAGTTGATGAATTAGAGTTAAATGGTATACAAGAAGCACCCATTCATGTCCGAGTTTTATCGTTGCAGTATGCGACGATGATGACGATGTACTCAAATATCATGATGGATTATAATGATTCTTTGGTCAAATATCACAATAAGTGTTCATCTCTTTTGCACAAACAAAAAGTTCTAAGTAAGTTTAACAAAATTGAAATTCATTTAAATTAAAAATTTAAAAATAAAAAAAGACCAACATTTTTAGTACGAAAGAATGTTACGAGTGAAGAATTTGCCGAACTGATAGACTCAGAAGAAACCAACTTATTTGTCGACAATGTAAGGAAAACATAAATTTTACATTAATTTTTGTTTTTCAACAAAAATAAATTTTATAATTATTTGTTTTAGATTTTATACGACACAAAAATTGCGAAACAACAATTATTAGATATACAAAGCAGACACGAAGAAGTTAAGAAATTAGAAAAATCCATCGTCGAAATTCGAGATATGTTTGTGGAACTGGCATTTTTAGTTGAAAAGCAGGTATTTGCACGAAATAACGATATTTTAGAATTAAGTGCTAAAAATATATTCGAATATAATTCAGTATTACACATGTTATAAAATAAACAATTTTTAAGTTTAACTTAATTTAAGGGCGAACAAATAGATTCGGTGGAATATTTTGCCGGAAAAGCGATAAACAACATTGATTCTGGCCGCACAGACTTAGCCGCTGCACGAAGAAAAAAACGAAGATACAGAAGAGTATGTATTATATACAGTTACAATTTGCAATTTGCATTTTATTCAAATAACAATTCAGTTAATTTCATGTTTGTTTTTTCTTCCAGAGAAAAATAAAGCTAATCTTGATTCTCAGCTTAGTTGTGAGTGTGTTTATAGCTCTTGCAGTTGTTTCCGAAGTGGCATTTTAATTCCTTTTGTATAAATATATTATAAATGATCTCACGTCAAAGATCAATTATTTTGTATTGACATTTTGTTCTTTTTCCGCTGTAAATCATAAGCACCAAATGAGTTTATATCAAAAGCGCGAAAAATATATATTAAAAGCGCCAAAAATTACATATTCAGTATTCGGATTTATTCGAAAAGTTATATAAAAAAAAAGTAATATTTATAGATATAAAATTATTCTTATAAAACATTAACTAATAATTGCATTTATATAAAAAAACAATCAAATTGTACTAAATTAAACTGAATTATGTATAAAATGTTTTATAAGATATAGTTATATTATAACAAAAAATTAAGTTTAATAAATAAATTAATGTAATGTTAATTGTAATAAAAAAATAAATGAATATTTTTTGGCGCTTTCGATACAATCATTTTTGGCGCTTATGATATGTATGTAAATTCTGGCGTTTTTGATATAGTGTTCTGACACTTTTGATATACACGAAGAGTATCATGATGATAAGCTAAGACTTTACCTAAATTAAATCTATAAATATCATTGCTTGGCATAGTTTTTAAAAAACATGACAATTCCTTTTGCACTCGGTCGACTTTTGTAATCCTCATCGGTACAAGCATAAAACAACTCAAGAACGTTATTATAGTCCTTGGACAATTCAATGGCTGGTAAAGCTGGTCGCGTTCCTATGAACAACAAAATTCATTTTAAATCATGTTTAAAGTTACTTTAAAGATCAATTTTAAAAATTCATTATTCACGTATTGTTTAATTAATTAGGATATGAATTGTCATATTAAAAATTCAAAATTAAATGTAATTATATATAATTTTGTAATTCTAATTCGAATCTAATTTATTTATTAAAGGGGACTCTCCTTTTTTCGAAAAAAAAAAATATTAAATTTTTTACAGATTATTATTTAGGAGTCTACAAATCATTAAACAATCAAGATATGGATTGGATGAAAATTTGGATATTTTTTAAAATTATTTTTTTATTCTTTTTTATTATTTTTTTGTAATAAAAATTAGATTAAAATTGACGAAAATAACTTTTTTCGTTAAGAATCCCCTTAACAATTACATTAAGTTTTTAATTTTATATTTCAATCGTTCGCTCAAATAAATAAAAAATATCAAAATTTAAATTAAAATTATTTGAATATACACATTTACATAAATTCTATTACTCAGATTAATTAATTTATTAATTCATTACTTAAACAACATTAATAAAAGTTACCAATTTTTGAATTTGTCGATTTCAAATGTGAATTAATCATTTCATCTGTACTGATAGATGCGTCCTTATTTTCATATGCGTGCATAAATGTCGTGAATGAATCATCCAAAGACATGTCTTGAACGGATTCGTCTAAATCTTCAACATGCGGAGGTGACAAAGAGATCATTTCCCAAATTACGATTCCGAAGGCCCAAATGTCGGCTTTATTTGAAACTGGTCCAGTTTCTGTGGGGAAAAAACAAGGAAAATAAAAAATTAAAATTAAATAAAACTAAAATGTTTTAAAATACTAATTTCATAAATGGTAAAAGTAATTTATTTTAGGGTTTCGATGATTAAAATCAGATGATTTAAATTCATTTTTTCATATTTATAGCATTTTTATTTTTATTTAAATTTGATTTAAATAAACAAAGTTTAAATAAATTGAAAAAATCGATTTTTTTCATTAAAAAAATCATGATTTTTATTAACTTTAATTTATTTATATAATTTTGTATTTTACCATACGCAACTTCCGGCGCGGTCCACAATTCTGTGCCAACATATGTGTAATTTCCCTTCTTCTCATCTAAACACAAATCTTCATTAAGGGGTATTGAAACACCAAAATCACAAATTTTCACCCTTTTAAAGTCTTTTGAAACAAGCACATTGAAACTTTTCATATCTCCGTGAAGAATTCGGGCAACGTGGTGCAAATATTCCAGACCTTTGGCGATTTCAAAACTTATGTAACTTATATCTTTCGCGGCAAATGGATTATCGTCTCCGGATTCTACTTTTTCTTCAATTGCATCTCCTGTAATAAAAATAAAACAAATATTTTATAATTTGTATAATAAAATATTTATGTTAAACAAAATAAAACTAAAATTCTATAAAAAATGTATTAAAAATTAAAAAAATAAAACTTGTTTAAAATGACAATTTTTTAAATAAAAATTATTGAATGCAAAATATTTACCCAAAGAAAAGTCTAATTTCTCCATTGCAAGACACGGTTCGCCAATGTCTGTTTCGGTGAAGGCGCGAAAACCAACAATATTGGGATGCTTTAAGCTGCGTAAAATATCAGCTTCGATTTTGATGCGATCGTTGTATTTATTATTCGCCGGGGCCTTTCTGTTGCGTTGTTTTATGGCCCAAGGAGACATCATTACACCAACTTTTGGTGATCTTTCCAGTGTAAAAACTCGAACTCCTAAAAAAAATTTTTTTTTATTTATTTATTTTTTATTTAAATTTTTGTTTACATTTATATTTATAATATTAAAATAATAAAAATATTATAAATATAAAAAATAATAATAATAACAATTAAAAAAATAAAAAATATATTGTTCATATATATATGTATATTTTTTATATATAAATATTATAAAAAATTAAATTATATATAAAATTATTATTAAATTATATAAATATGGAAAATGTACTTTTCATACAATTAAACTAAATATTTCTTTTATATTTTTTAAGAACAATTTTATGTTAAAATAAAATTTTGCATTAATTTAAATTTGGCGCTAAAATCCTGCAATATTGGCCAAAAAATTATAATCGGCATTATTCAATATGGCCGCTCCCTTAAGCTTTATTTTGTATTCGAGAAGTGTCATTTAAAATTAGCTTTGTTTATGTTCTGCCCAAACTTGACGGATATATAAATAAGACATAAAAAGAATATACAAACTAAGTAAATATTATTAAGTAAGTAAAATGACAAATTACCATAATTTAATTAACATTTCATAAAAACCATTTAAAACTTAACCTGTAAATAAAAAGGTAAATAAAACAAAACAAAAATTTTCATAGCAAAAATGCAATAAAAATAATGATTAATTAATAATAATTAATTATACAAAATATTCAATTGTTTAATATAATTTTTATTTTTGTAGATTTAAAATGGATCTTCGAGATCCTTGCAGAAGAAAGAAAAAAGTATTTCTAACTATAGGACAAAAAACGCAAATCTTGCAGGAATTTGAGTCCGGTTGTGCAATAAATGAGTTGTGCAAAAAGTACAACATTCACCAAAGTGTAATCTACAAATGGAAGAGGAAACAGGGCATTTTGCAAATGAACGTGCAAAAGTATGCCGATTCAAGGATCCTGCGAGTCAGTCGAAATCGGTTGATAAATGATGCAGTTTTTGCTTGGTTTCGAGAAATCAAGAAGTCGGGTATTTTACCGTCTGGGCCCGCAATCAAAAGTATTGAAATAATATTATATTAGACATTGAACATAAATCTTTGTTTGCATCATTTTTTGATGTAGAAAAAAACAACTTTTTCAGCATTTTCTTTTTTGTTGTTTGAGATATTATTATATACTATGGGCAAAAATAATTACCCAATTACTTATATTAAATTTTAAAAATTAGCAAAATATTATACATTTTAAAAATTGGAAAAATATAAATTTTAAAAATAATTGAAAACTTGTTTGTTATTTAGCAAGTTGTAGAGTCGAATAATCAAATAATTCTATTTATGATCTTACTTTTGCTAAGTTTGAATTTATAATTTATTTTTATTTACAAAAGTAATGGTTCATTCAAAATTCAATTACTTTTTGAATTAAAATGCATATTTTTCACTTTTTTACCAATAATAACTATGGTAGCTGTATTTTTAGTTGAAGACAGTCTTTTTTATAAGATAAATACACAATTTTTAATTACTTGATTGTATTATTTTTAATAATTATTAAATAGATGGTTTGAGTAATGAACTTGCCCATCCATGGTTATTATAATAATTAATACATTTATTTGTATGCAAATTTAATTGTAAAAGTTCAATTTTACAATAAAATTAATGAAGCTAATTTCTTATTGGCTGCTATTAAATTCTATTTTTTATAATATTCAAAAAAACTACAAATTATTATTTTTCGTTTGCTAGAGTTATAGTATTTTTGTTTATTATTGCACACACATTACTACAAACATTTGAAAAAATATATATTTTTTCAAAAAATGCATTGAATTTATAATCAAGGCCAATGATTTAAAAAATAAAAGATTGTTTTTTATTGAAAAAGTTTAAATCGCTGAATTTTTTAAGTGAAGAATGATTGTTAATCTTATTTATTTTAACATATTTATTTTAAGATAATTACTTATTTTTATAATTTAATAATTTATTTAAGTTTCCATGCATAAACGAAATTATTTATTTATTTGCTTATAAAATTATTATAATTAATGAATTATTGTTCTTTTTTATTCATTCTAATAACATTCTGTGATTTATTAAGTAAGTTATTTTAAAAAAATTTTAATTATATAGAGTTCAATATGTATCTATTTTTGAATAATTATTTTAATATTTATTTATTAAAACTTATTATTTTAAATTATAATATATACATTAAATTAAATAAAAAACAATGCATTGCTTCAATCTTTTGATACACTTTTTTACGTTTCATTTTATTACATTATTACATATAATATATATATATTTATTTATTTATTTTGTATTATTATTATTATTTCATATTATTTATTATATGATTTTATTACATTTATTATTTTTATTATATTTTCTAAAATGCAATAAATTTTAAATTTACAGCAAAAGCACTGGAATTTTACGAACAAATCGGCGGCAACACAGAATTTCTCGCCAGCACCGGTTGGCTCGATTGGTGGAAAAAGACCTACAACATCAATCACCTAAGAATCAACTCAGAAATCGCCGTCCAACGCACCTCAACAATCGTCAACTTAGTCAAAGAAAAGGGCCTGTCTTTGAAACAAATTTTCAGTGCTTACGAGTTTGCACTTTATTCCAAAGCTCTTCCCATTAATCCACAAAATAACGCAATCAAAGAAGAATCACACGAAAATTTGGACGATCGACTGACTGTGATGCCATGTTGCAACGCCGATGGATCTCTGAAACTGCCACTTTTAACTTTAGGAAAAACGACGTTAAACAATGTTAATTCAACGACAATATATGTCAACGAAAAACACGCGTGGCTGAATCGACGCATTTTTCAAGATTGGTTTGAAAACGTTTTTGTTCCGCGAGTGAAAGCCTTTTTGCTGGAACAAACGTTGCCATTAAAAGCAGTTCTTATTGTGGATCAAGCTTGTCCGTATAATATTAATCAACAGTTCATCGCTGATGATATTAATGTCATTTTGTTACCGCCAGTTATGCCAGTTTCTAATCCGCTGAATCAGGGAATTGTGAACAATTTGAAATATCGATATCGAATACAGCTGGTTTTGAGGATTGTCGAGATTTTGAAGAATAATGTCGATTTTTGGTAAACATTTTTTTTATTATTCAATTCAAAATTCAAATTAATAATTAAAATTGATTTAAAAAGTATTAATTAAAAATAATAACAAATTATTAATCAAAATTAATACAAATTATTAATTCAAATTAATGCAAAAAAATCTACAAACGTGAAATTTTGGAGCTGTATTGAGAAGATTTTTTGAGAAGTTTTTATTACGATTTGTGCAACATTTTAGAAATTTTTTAGATCTGATATTAATTTAATAAATTTGAAAACGTTTCAACATATTTTTAAAAGTTTCTAATCATTTTTAAAATTTCTATAAATGCCTCTTCTATTCAATACGAGACAATTTCAATAATTTTCAATAAGTTTCAGTATTGAAAGATGGTATCAAACTTTCTAAAACATGTTAATAACTTTAGAAAATTGTTAAAACATTTATAATGTTATAAAGGGATATTAGAACTTTTTAGAGTTTATTAAGTAAAAGATTAGTTAAAAATATTTTGTTATTTTGCACAAATCACAATTAAAACTTTTTAAACATAAATAATCTTAATAAGGTTTAAAAAATTTCACGTTTGCTGAAATATTCATCATATATGGACCATATATTGACCATATCTTGATCATATATTGACCATACATGCATTACATTTGTAATGTGCTAATTACTGCTAATATATGGTCCATATATGGAAAATATGCAAACATATTTGGTCATTATAGCACCATACATTGTCTAAATATGAACAATATATGATTTGCGAAAAATAATATATTGTCCATATATTAACCATATATGATCCTTTTTTTATCAAAATAGGACATTTCGACGTTTCCTACGTAAAAGATTATATCTCAGATTTTTCGTACAAAAAGATACATCTTCTATGTTTAAACATAGAAGATGTATCCTTTTTTTGTAAACAAAATATGAGATGTAACCTTTTACTTAAGAAGCGTCGATTTAACTTATAAACAATTATTATTAAACTAAATGTAATGTTTAAATATTGAATAATAGTATCCCATTTTATCATAATTGAATATAGTTTAATATTGAAATAATAAATAAAATATCATTTTTCTTTCTTCGCCATTATTTTTATAATTGTATTCTCCTTTTAAATTTATAATTATTGTATATCCCCCTTGCTATGAGATTTCCTCTTAAAAGCAATAAAGTTTGATTGATTGATTGATAAATAAAATATAAAATAAATGTATATAAATAAATAATAATAAAATAAAAATATGAACAGTTTTCTAATTAGAATTTTTACACATATTAAATTATAATGAATAAAATATTTGATTATGTTTGTTTAAGTTTTAATTAGTTAAAATTAATTAATAAAAAAATTAAAAAGAATACAAAATGAATAATGAAACATCTTATTTAAAGGTACTTTTTAAACAGAATAACGATGGAAGATATCCTTTCGTGGTTGAGTTTGGCTTGGATGGATGTGGACTCGAAAATAATCGCTAATTGTTGGCAGCCGCTGCTGTCGTTGAATTTTGAGATGCGAAGTGAGATTGACAAGTCGCAAGTTGTGGAATTTGAATTGGAGGAACAATTGGTGCAATTGATTGCGAAGATTGGTTTGGTGTTGAGCAGAGACTGTATTGAGAAGTGGGTAAATGGGGATCAGATTCACTTTGCTAATACAGAATTGGACCGAGTTATTGTGGCGACTGCTTTGCAAGATAATATTAAACATGAACAAGGTTTTAACTTGAATTAATTATTTAATGAAATAATCGCTTTTGAATTAATAATTTACAAAAAATATAGAATATTTTTATATTAGTTTGCTGCAAGTTATTCTGGATATATGGACCATATATCCATTATATATTGAGCATATATCGATCATATATTGGCTATATATATGACCATATATGGATTACTTTTGTAAAATGCTAATTCACTGCCTATATATACTTCATATATAGACAATATGCAAACATATATGGTCATTATTATCAATATATGGACAATATATGACCTTTTTAGTAAAGTTAAAAATTTATTTTTAAATTTTACACTAAAATGTAGAATAAAGTTAATATTATTTTTCCTCGTATATTCAAATATAAAATTGAACAATAGTGAAGAAAATAACAATTTGCATAATTTTGGTTTTCAGATTCTGTTGTGGATAATCATATATTTATAAAGACCGAAGTAACTGATGATGAACCAACGTCACAGTCATTCGAAGGAGATCCTCTGGAATTAGAACGAGAACATGCAGAGTCAGAAGAAATCGTCGAAGCATTTGATAAAGTCATAGCGTACTGTAAACAAAAGCAGATAGCAAATGCTGACGAAATTGCCACGCTAGTACATTTGAGACGACAAGTTTAGTCTCCAAATTTCATTTAAATTTTTTGTAATGCAAATTTAAATGTTATTTTATTTTTTTTTAATTTAAATTTAAATGCATTTAAGTTAATTAAACATTTAAGTTTATTGACATGTTGTAAGAATGCAATTTTTGATTATTTATATTTTTATTATATTATGTTATATTATTATTATTATATTATTTTATTTATCAATTTTTTATTTTGTATTACAAATTAATTTATATTCTTGCTACAAAATAAAATTTTCTTTAATTTTTATTATGTAAAGAAATATTTAATATTTTTATTAAATAAAAAAAGAAATATTATTCAAGTTATTTTGGAGCAAATTATAGTAAATTTTGAATGTGTGGATGTAATATAAATGATAAACAGCCAGAAATGGAGAAAACTAAGTCAAAGAAAACTGAATTCTCGTTTTCTTAAAATTGTATGTAAATTACATAAAATATTGAATGTTTGTATTATGTATTTAATATTTGTAAGAAATTTGATAATTTTCATTCTCATAGTACAAAGAATAAAGAAATAATTTTGTAAATTGTGATTTTATTATTTACAAAATTACTGTTATGATTTAAATTTATAAATTAAAGTATCCAAATTTTTCGGTTTCGTTTGAACACACAACATAAACACAAAACAGAAAACATATTTATCTCACCTGTTCCATAACCTATCTGCTGTAAATACGGCGAAGGTGGAATTTTGATAGGCGTTTGGTACTCCGCATTATCTTCTAGTCGACTTCGAAATCTCTTTGACGTAGGAGTTTTAAATTCCGCCATTTAATTATATTTTTTTGGATATTAATAATAAATAATAAACAATTCGTTAATTTGTGAAACAACGGACCTTCCCGTTGTTGTGTTAATTTTCAAATGTTTGAATTGCACCAAGCGCCAACTGAAAATTTAAATTGGTGGAACAGATGGCGCTTCTTGAAACAAGTTACCAACTTTGTGAAACAAAATATATTTGATACTCATTCATGGGCGCGAAATTTGAAAATACAAAGTTTTGACTATTTTTATTTTACTAAATATCTATATAGTAAAATAAAAATATAGTAAAATAAAATACAAAATATTAACTATTTTTATTATACTAAATATTTAAAATACTTTTTTTTCATTTACTAACTTATTTAACTAAAATACTGCAATTATTTTCTTGTTTATTAACTAAAAAAATATTTATTATATATATTTATATATTTTATTTTATTTTATACTATGTAAAATTTACTTCAATTTATTTTAAGCATTTTCATGGCCAACCTCACTATTATGGTATTACTTGGATTTTTAAGATGGATGGATGAATTCCTGATGGCCAAATAAATAAATAAAAAAATGTTTGCATTTACAGTCAACTTCCATACATTTGCTTTTCTATTATTTGCTTTAAACTCATTTGCTATTTTTCCTTCGACACATCTGTTGGAACATACTCGAACGTGAAACACCTTTCAACCAATAGAAAGATAGTATTAATGGCGCTAAACTCAAAAACATAAACAAAATTTTAATAAATTATTATTTATACTTAGAAATGTCATAAGAAATATATTAATATTTTTCACTGAACATTCAAAATGAAAATTGCTCTATGCTTACAATTTATTTGTTATACTTACTTATTATTATGTCAATAACAATCATATTTAGTAAAATTTTTACAATAATGTATTTAAATATCAAAATCCTTAATTATTATATCAATAAAACTATATTTATTCTAAATAAAACGTGCTGCTTTCGTATCAAGAAAATATTTGTTTATATTATATTTGAGGTTATGTTATTGACGTACATTTATGATTGTTAACCTTAATGATTCAAAAATGAAATTTGTAGTAAATTGTCTTACCTTTGGTTATACACTCTTCCAACTCTATTTATAGTAGTTTTTAATTATTTATTTAAAAAATACAAAAGAAAAACATGGCGGAATGCGCTAGAAAATTGTATACCTTAAAAAAACTTTGGTTAATAAAATATAAAAATAGAGCAAACATAGCCGAAGATATACATCTAGATAATTTTTATTAACCAATTTAATTTAGATCATTACAATATTACAAATCATGCGGACGAGACATTGCGCGTGCCATTCAAACGGATACAATGGGAACGTTACAATGTTACGATCAATGAATTGGTGAATGAATGGAATTGAAAAAACTTTTGTTCGCTATTCGACTCGAAAACTTGGATACTCGACAACATGTATTTTTAACGTTATTTCATTTTTCACATTAATGTTTCAATTGTGTTCCTGTAATAATCGTGAATATGAGTCACTTGTGCGCGTGTGTGTACAAATCTTTTTTTTTTTTTTGTCCTTTAGTTCACTATAGTCGAAGACATCGAAAAACATTCTACGTAATATTATATAAATAAGGATGCTGTGCATTTGCGATCGAAAAAATCTCATCGCGCAAAACCAGATCTTTTTTTTTTATTTCTTTCTGGAATTCCCAAATTGTAAGTTCGATTCCTCCCGAAAACTTTTTTTTTTAATTTTCTTTTTAAATAAATAAATAAAGTTTCATGTAAAAATGAATTATCACAAACAATATCAAACATCTACGAACAGATCCGCTCTACAATAAACAAGATTTACATTTAGTGTTGTTCGATATGGTATCGATAATTTATAATATCGATATTTTTTAATAAAATTATCGATTTTTTAAATCGATACTTTCTGTTCGATTTTTTCTCATCCATTGGATTCGATAAGAAAAATCGATTTTTTCAATCGATACAAAAAATTGATTTTTGAAATCGATACTTTCTGTTCGATTTTGTATAAATATCGATATTTTTTGTTATAAATCGAATCGATATTTTATTTTCCGACATTTTTTATCAACTCGATTTGTATCTTATCGATTCGATAAGAAAAATTTTCATATAAGTCGATTCGATTATTTAAATATTGATACTTCACTTTTCGATATTATTTCAACTCGATTTTCTTCTTATCCATTCGATTCGATACGAAAAATCGATTTTTTATGCGTATCGAACAACACTAATGTATATGTCGATTCGATTGTTAAATATCGATACTTCATTTCTCGATATTATTTCATATCGATTCGATTCGATACGAAAAATCGATTTTTTTACATATATCGAACAACACTAATGTATATTTCGATTCGATTGTTTAAATATCGATACTTCATTTCTCGATATTATTTCTCGATTTTTTTCTTATCGTTTCGATTTGATACTAAAAATCGATTTTTTTTACATATATCGAACAACACTGCTTGCCTACCATCTCCCGTTGCTAACTCTTTCATTGTCGCATATATCCTCCGGTCGCAAATTCACAACTTGGTCGTTTTTTTTTTTTTGTTATTTATGCATTTTGTTTATGTTTAACATTAGGCTTACGACTATAAATATATCGATCGCTTATACAAGGATTTTGTTCGCATGAGAACGGACTTGGTACAAAGATGTCGTTGCCGAATGAAAACATTCTCGTTCGCTCATTTCAGCACGCACACACTTCTTTTTTCTGAATCAATTCATTCTGAATGAAGAATCATGTTTATTTGGTTCACCAATGAGACTTGCTTTTAAATACAAGGGACTGAATCACTTTAAGGTCGAATTGTACCATTTTCAGGTTTCAGCAGTAAAATTGGAGTGCTTTGAAAATTGGACGTCATTTTGTTCTCTGACGTCCAATTGAGCTGCTCGAAAAATGTTGAAACAAGTCAAATGGAAAGACAAAAGTGATTGCTGGTTCCGAAGTCCTAACAGGAAGATCACAAAACGCAATTTTTCTCTTTTCATTCGTTGTTTCACAAAATGGCCCTAGAATCAAACAATTGATTTAGTTGTTGTTGAAAATATTGTTATTGTTTTGTTATCATCCAAAAAATGGCAGTGTTTGGAATTGTTGGCCGTGAATGAATGTGGGCCCCAGGTTGCGATGAGCAGCGACAGGCACGTTGAGCAAAATGTTTCCAAAAAGATGCGTCGAATCACAAGTCAGCTTTATTTATTGTATTGTCGAATTATCGAGAGCAAATTTGTATCCGCTGCCGGGGGAATAACCTCAATCTTCAACGTGTCTGCTGTTCTTACACTGAGAAAATCATATTGTACAATGTAAATTGTCATTTTTTATATTTTGTAATTATCACATACAAAATCGTAATTTCGCAATACATATATATACCTTAACCTTACAATATACGTAGTACACATAGTGACGCATTTTGGGTCAGATGTGTTGACAAACGTGTTGACCTGTGTTTTATGAATACAAATAAATAAATAATCACTTTACATTTATATAAAAGAAAATAAGATATCATTGATTTTTAAATGGACATAACTTTAAAAGGATGTCAACTTCAAATTGCGATTGTGGCGCCAAAAATATTGTTTATTAATGTTGGATCTACTTTACCGACAGTGACAATATAAATTATTTTACGTTAATATTTCCAATTTCATTGAAATATTGTAAAACTTCTCGACACAGAAGCCCTTTTGAAGCATAAAAAAAAAACAAAAATTAGAGAATTAATTATAAAATAAGCTAAAAGAATTGAATTTTACATATTCTCAGGAAATACAACATACATTTAATGAAACATAACTGAAAAGAGGTTATGTCCACTCTAAGTTGAACTGTCACCGACATTTAACCTTAATTCCATAGAAATAATGAATATTGAAAATAAAATGATTACGTCGTTCTTTTTAAAATTGCCTTTAAATTGATTAAGACAAATTGTTTTTAATATTAAAGTAATTGAGCAAATTTTTTTTATAATCAAAACATTTCATTTTTTATTATATTTTGTAGGTTAGTCCAAGTGTGTGCAAAACGACTTGTAATTTGACGCAATTCCTGTAACTTTAACAAATCATTTGTACAAAACAAATTCAAGAGAATTTCATCAAGAATTGACATTTATAAAAAAAATGCTTTATATTCTTTCTTATAAATAAACATCATATCTAAACAGAATCATAAATGTCGGTAATGTAGGTATTTGTTGAATTTTGAAATCCTTTTAATTTGGTTAGGTTTGTCGACATTTTCAATCATTTCAATTATTTATATATAATTTAAATCATTAAAATTTAATTATATATAATTATACTAAATTCAAGCAAATATACAATTATATTATACAAAATATTCTTTTTTCGCCTTTTTGAAAACTTTAGTTCATTTAATTAAAAAAAACCATCAAAATATATAATTTATATAACAAATCATTCTTATTTAATTAATTTATCAAAACAACTCGTACGACAGACATAAAAACAGGTTATGTTTGTTGCCATGACCGTTACTTATATAATAAATCACGTAATAAATTACTTCATAATATGTTACAAATATTATATATTATGAAAAATATTAGATTTTTGAAAAATTAAATATAATTGCAGTCAACTTATCCACTTCTGAATTCAACTTGCTTACGAGAAACGAAGCGCCACCTTGTGGCAAACTTGTCTACCTGTCTAACCATTACAAAATGTTTACAATACGTTATTCTCAGTGTATTCAATAAAACTCTTTCTTATCCTCAAATGTATTTTCTTCTTTGTATCATCTCTTTTTCTTCTTCTTCTTTTGAATCATCATAGTTCGGCAAATGAAATCCGTTACTAACGACAAATGATAGGCTTTTTTTTGTTGTTGTTGCTGTTTCATTAATACAGTACAATACATTTCGAAAGTAATTGGCAACTTAAGATTATACCTTACATGTCTCAAACACTCCGTCACAACTCTCAAATATTTACAGACAACATTTGCATCGCACATCCACACTTTGCTGAACACAAATCAATCCAAATACTAAGTCGTATTTATAATTATATTTATAGACTATATAATAATTTATATAGTGCATATGTTTAATAATGTCATCATTTTCATGTAATATTTTTTTTGTATTTTTACCTTTTTTTCTTGTTAAATCGTAGGTACGTGTATGTATGTATAATGTATTATGTATATATGTATATGCGTTTGAAAATCGCAAATCGTAAATCTCCCGTTCAAATGTGAATTTTCTTCTCGTTTGTTGTCCTTTTTTTCTCCTTTTTTTTTACTACTTAAAATATGTAGATTCGAAAGCTAAAAGTACCTGAATAACTTGGCAGAAGACGCGGGAGATTAAAGGGTTACGATAATGCGTAGAGATTTTGGTCTGTGCGCGGGAACTTACTTAACTAACATGAATCTTCTCAACAGTCTCTTTGATACGATACAATTTAATTGTATAATTGTGTTTTTTGTGTCTGTTTTATTTTTATTTTTTTTTCTTACTTCTCTTGTTCCTGTTCCTATATATATACACATATACATACGTATCATATTGCACTTATGTATATATCTATATATACATATTAATATAATATATATATAACTGCTTGATTTTGCATTGAATTCTCTTAATCACTAATCAATATAGTTAATCATTTATTCATCCGATGGATAGAAATTCCGTTGAAGTATTACCCTTTTCTCATCAGCCGCAATCACTTGCAGCCTTTTGGCAAATACAACGAAATTCGACGTCCATTTTTATCTGAAACTCATGACTTTTTTTTTTTTATTTTTCTTATTCGACAATTTCATGTCCAATAATAAGTTTATTTTTTTTTGTTTGTTTGTCTGTTGACCAACTACTGCTACAATTTGTTTGCCCTTTGATGCCACTCTAATGTTCTACCGATATTTATGGAGTCAATGGGATAAAAGTACCTTGACAATGAGACAGAATGTATATGCATTATTTGGCAGAAGAAAATGGCGCGAGATGTATTTGGAACAAAGAACAACGAAATCTGCGCGCTTTGTGAAGACGAACTTTTCTCTCATTGAAATACTTAAATCATTCTTTTTTTTTTGTTTCATTTTATACACAGAAAAAGAAACTCAAAGCTAAGTTTTTGCTTGATTGCGTGCGACTGTTTGGAAGCAAAAGTCGCCAGGACACGATCAAGCAAAGGTATAAAAGTAGAAAACTCGACAATGTTTTGGCTTGAATGCAATGATGATTGTGAAAGTAAAATGCGATCTACGACGAAATATATATAATATATATATATATTTATATATCATGTTAAAGCGACCGCACCGAGATTCCGGACAGCCCCAGCAATTGGAAAGTCAAACAAAGTCGTGTGTGTCGCTTTTGCCTCTTAGTACTTAGTACTTGCTCAATCTGTCAAAAATGCTCGTATGAGAAATCTTATGAGAAATTAGGTCAATTCATAATATGATTTTTCATCTGAATACTATATTTCATTATTGATTGTATGTATATACTTTAATTAGTAAGAATAAGAATTTTCGAAATGTTATAATTTTGAAAATTTCAAAATTTGTATTTTTTGGCGCCTTGTCCATATATAGTTAATATAGATTGACAATGTATGGTTGGTTTTATATTGGTCATATATACGTTCATATTTTCCATATATGAATTATATATTGGGAGTGCATTAACACTTTACAAAAGTAATCCATATATGGTCAACATATGATCCATATGTTGTCCATATATGAACAATATATGATTGTTTGAATAATGTATTATTAATATATGACTTATGTTTGGATAATATATGATCTTTTTTATTAGAGTTATCTTATATATTTGCCGCTTCAACTAGCTTACGAGAAAAAAAGCGCCACCTTGCGGCAGACTTATTAACAACTACACTGCTATTAGAATTATTTGGCGACAAACTGTATAACAGTTAAATATTTTGCCGCAAGGTGGCGCTTTGTAAGATTTTCTCGTAAGAAAAACGAAGGTCAGAAATATATAAGTTAACTCTATCATTTTTATTAATTTACAATTTTTAACGCGAAAAATTCACATTTTGAAATTTTCAAAATTATGTAATTTAGAAAATTATTATTTTTATTGATATAAATTACATATATATAATATATTTTAATTGTATAATAATCGGATGAGAAATCATATGATGAATTGACATTTATGATTTCTGATAAAATTTCTCATACAATTCTCATATGATTTTTCATAAGATTTCTCATCAAATTCTCATATGACTTTTTATAAGATTTCTCATAAGATTTCTCGTAGAATTTCTCATATGATTTTTCATAAGATTTCTCATCAAATTCTCATATGATTTTTCATAAGATTTCTCATCAAATTCTCATATGATTTTTCATAAGTTTTCTCATAA
>JABFPJ010002374.1:0-19939 GCA_022817425.1 Gryon sp. ZL-2020
AAAAAAAAAAAAAAAAAAAAAAAAAAAAAAAAAAAAAAAAGAAATAGATAGTTTATTTTTCAGTGTAATAAAAGACGTGTTAGAAGTCGGACGATTTGCATTTAAGGATTCTAATAGTTATAAAACACGTTAACAAAGTAAACAATAAGAAGGTATATTAGTACAATTCGCCACATTTTTAAGAAATATATCAAATAATAGGAAATGCAATTGAACCTTTCTAAATTTCAAAGAAAATTATCAAGGTTAGTTTTTTTCTTCTTTTATTAGAGAATATATTTTTTGTATATCGATATAACGTATTATAAAAATATATTTCATAGAAATAAATATTTCAATAATAATGAATATTCAGTAAATGTAACTTAATTATTTTTTAGATGTTAAACATGTCTATGCCACGCTTAATATGCCAAACTAAAACACCAAAAATATTATGGTATCAAAATGATGATAATGTAGTTATCAGAATTTTGTTATGTGATGTCAAAGATTATTTTTTAAAAGTTTTACCAGATCACATTCAATTTACGTGAGTTATTTGATTTTAATATAAATTTTTTTCAGAATTTCATAAATATAATATATAATATATAATCATTTTTGTTTCTATTTATTTATTTTCAGCACTTCACTGAATAATGATAATTATTCTCTGAATTTCCAACTATTTGGAGCTGTTTATCCTGAATATACGAGACATGTAAATTTAGATAGAGAAATAAAAGTTTTCCTCTCCAAAGTTCATAAATGTAAGTATTCATTATTATTTTGTATGCATTATTTTAAAGCCAACTATTTGTTTAATTCATTTAAATACATTCAATTCATTTAACAGTTAGAGCTTGGCCTAGACTGACTTACGCAAATGAGAAAAATAATTTGATCACTGGAGACCCTGATTATATACATAAAAAAGATTGGGAAAATTCATCGTTTAGTGAAGGTATATTACTTAATTTAATATCATTAAAAATGTTATATTAATTTAGTCAGTTTAATCTAATTCTGTTGCTCTTTTTTAGGACGAGAATCATTCAAAGATTATAAAATCAGAAACAACATTACGAATATACTTCCTGTTGTTCCTTCAAGTGATGAGGATGAATCTGATGATGAGCGATTATGTCTTCCAGCACATGATATATTATTATTGTGAGTTCGAACTAGGTTCAGTCAAAAAACGGGCACTGAGCCATAAATGGCCATTGTACCCTAGCGAGCACATGATGTATAAAGAAAATGAAAATGTTATTACAATTCTTGCAAAAAGTTCAATTTCAAAATTGAAGATTTAGGTGATGTATAAATTATGCTATTGTAGAGTTAGTTATATTAATGAAATTATGAAATTAAGTATATCAATATATAAAGCTTATTCGACTACGATTATTTATTATTTGACTTCGTTTATTTTTCTCGCTTTTTTTAAATAGTATGTACAATAAGAGTAGCAATGATAGAATGGATCAAAATCAAATAAGCCAGTAAGTCGAATACGCTAATAGAACAACCAGAGTACGATTTTTTTTATTATGAGAGAATATTATGAATTATTATAAACAATTTTTCCATACGTTATGTTAAAATATATAACATGTAAGAAAATAAGAAAATCGCACTCTAGTATTAAAATAAATATATTCGTTACAGCGTATTTTGAGAAATCTTAGTAATAAAGTAATGTCGATAATAATGACTAAAGTATAATGATAATGCCAAATATGAAAATCGCCACACGGCGACAGAAAGTGCAGATTCTATCTCTAGGGAGTTTTAAAGAAACTGCATTTTCTGCTCCCTTGTGGCGAAAAATATCGTTTGCACCATTCGGCTCGGATTGTAAACTTCGCACTTGATAGCGAATTTTATTTTTCATTTCCCTTGGTGCAAAATGTACTATATTTAATTTATACTATTATGCCACAATCAGTGTTATACCTTTTTGTACGTTTTACTGTATGTTTCATATTAGTTTAATATAAGGACATTATTAATAAAACATATTATATTTATAGAAATTATATAGTATAATACACAGAAAATAGTTTTGAAAAATGGTTGTCTCACGCGGTAGAGCTGCTTTACCAAATCGACGTAAATCCATACGACGTAAGTCACAATAAGAAAGCGGTCCGAGATCTTAAGCACCAAAGGAGATCTTAAATCTTAAGATCTCCTTTGGTGCAAAATTAACTAATTATTATAATTATCGCGGTTTGCTGTTCATTGGTTAAATGTAAAAAAACACAGTTGAGTATACATGTGACTTGCTTTTATTTAATAATGCATTATTAATTGCTATTTACAAGATTCTTTATAAAATTGTAACCTTTGGTAGAAAAATGGAGCATTACAATTAAGTGCAGAACCATGACCGTTGATTAAATGAAATGGCAAAACATATTATTCAGTTAATCACAAAATGAATTTTTGTTACAAAATTAAATACTTGCAAGTTTATAACAAAGTTATAAAATCAAAATTAAATTATTAAATACATAACTTGCACACATCAATTTCCTATAAATGTAAATAAAATATTTATCACGCTTTTTGTTCTATATTTTTACAATTATATAACTATTATGTCCATAGAAAATATATGAAATACTGTCCTGGTACAATAAAAAGGAAATATTGCCATAACAATAATCGTAAAGGAATGTCGCTTGAAAAAAGATCTGACACACAATAAATTATAAAAAACGAAATTCATTAATCGAATTTCAAAGATAATTTGCATTGTACAACAAAAGCTTTTTTATATAATTTCAATCTTTGACAAGATTTACTAAATAAAACTTTTGTTGTAAACTTTAAATTTTACACCTATTTTATACAATAAAACATACATAATATAAAATATCCAACGGCACAATTGAAGGACTGATTCATAAAATTGTTAAATATATCTATCTACAATAAAAAGTTGGCTTTAGAATTTGTATGCTATGAAATTTACGACGATGTTATTTCAATGACAACTGTATCGCTAAAATACAATTCATTTTTCGTCATAAAATGTTTGCGTTAATATTTTTCGCGTGCGACTTGTTCTACATAATAAACTAATATTACAAGTTAATTTACAAAAGCTTTTAACATTCATCGAGTGAGAGCCTTTGGTTGATGTTTTCCACCCTAATTTTCATTTCTCTGAGAACATCTTCAGCCAACGTATCTACATTCATATATCGGACTTTGAAAAAATTAAATACATCCTGCAGGAATTCAATCACTTGATCGCGAAAATAGAGACAAGTTGTGTTAAGACTGCCTTCGGGGCCTAAAAATCCCCAAGCTAAAACTGGCGAAATTTGTTCCGAAATCGAATAAAAATGCATCATAAATCCTTTATCATATTTCAACCTTTGTCGTTTTCCCATTAAAATTGACCAAATAGCTGTTACAATTGCCTGTAAACAAATTGAAAGACCTACCTTTTAATAAAAAATATTATAACAATATTTCAGAAAAAATATACAGCATATTTTAATGTTATATGTAATTTATTTGTCTGCTGGTTTGATAAATTTGATAAAATTGCATCGAAATATTTTACCGTTTCTTTAAAGCTGGCGGATATAAAGCGATTTTGTAAAAGTGCTTTAATTGATGACGGCGGTTTTTCCGCCTCCTCAAATGCATCGAGAAGTATAAAGTCAAATAAAACATCGTAAAGGTTAATACATGTGACGCCCCTTGACGATAGTTCCTCTTCCATAATCTTATGATTGCTATTGACTTGTAAAAAATCAATCATTCTTTCATAATGTAATAAATAATCCTTTGGATCCTGAAATTCAATAATCTATCACATAAATCTTCGTATTAAATTTAAAAAAATATTATTTAATTGCGGTTTAAGTAGGGTTTAAGATAGTTTTGACCAATTACAATTGTGAAATGATACAACTTACTCGTTGAGATGTAAAATTACGTACTCTGTCAGCGAAGACGATTAGATCACTCATAACTTGCCGACCTACATCGATAATCCACGTGGCTGCGCTGGGTATGCTAAACAATTTAGAATAAGCCTGCCGCAGGCAATGCACTTTCGATAAATATTCAACATCTGAACCGCATTTTACTAGCTCGGTATGAAATCGCCTAAAAATCATCAGACACAAATTTACATATATCTACAATTTTACTTCGTTGCAATATAAGCAACAAACATTTGTTTTCATGCAAATATTTTAAATATTAAGAAATAATATCAGCACCTGCATGTAATACCATGATCTTCATGAAACTTTAGAGCTGAGTGATACAATTTTTGTTTTTCAAAATGCGGAAAAAATTCGGAAAACTCTTCGAATTCTCTCAAATCTGCAACCTGAAATATATAAATAAAGAATATTAGTTTATGCATTTTTATGAATAAAATGATAGTTTATAACTTACAAAATTGTCGATTAAACTAAAATAAATGAAACTTTACCCCGTCTTTTGCAGACGCATATGATTCTGGCGAAGATGCGACTTCATTCTTTTCCTTATGCCCCGACGTTCGACCTACTGTTGATGGTTTGTGGCTTTCTTCGCTTTCGCTGTCATTCCGAAACAGAATTGAGTGCTATAAAAACATTCTTATTTAATAAAATTGCGGTTTTATTGCATAAGTAAAATAAGTTATTTTCTCAATTTGCAAAAAAACATAAATAAAATATAATACTTATTAACTAATCGACCAATGCTTTTCTATCAATTTTTGTTATTTTATTACTTTTTAAGAAATTGTTTTGACTAAAAAAGTAAAAATAGGAAACACTATTTACATTTTTGTCATAATATGAAAGTTTTAATGAGATAAAATATTTGATGATTCACCAAATTAATACTCAAGTATTTTTTAATAGGACAAATTTTGATACGAAGTAGATGACATGTGTAAAACACGAAGCAAGAAACAAAGTGATGTCAAGAAGATGACTTTCGATAAACAAAAAACAACACAAAAAACAAAGTAGAAAGCCATTGTGCTCGATAAAGATGAATGCACTGGCATTCTTTCGGTGCTTGAATTCACTGCATGACATTTTCTTCAGACAATCATTCATCTCTAACGAATTCCGAGTGACTTATTACGTTAATTGCACGATTTATTAATTGCCAGAATTGAATTCATTTCGTATACATTTTTTTATATTGGACACGTTTGTAATTAAATAATATGATTACTTAGGCATTGATCAATTTAAATTAATATACGTTTAAAAGATGCGCATTAAAGAATTTTAATTCATAACTTGACTAACACTCATTCAAGTAAGCATTTTTTACTTATTAATACAATAATAATTATTTGCACTGTAAAAATGTCATTTTGAATGAATCGTATATTACGCAACAAGGGAGATGAAATGGGGAATCCGTTTTTCGAAAACTCCCTAGGGAGGAAAAGGGCACTTTTCCTCTCCGAGTGACAAAAGTATGTATTTTACTTGAGTCAGGTAAAATATAATCCAAAATAATGTTTCTTTTTTTCCCCTAAAATATTTGGTGTTAAATATTTTGTTATTTGATTACTTGATCAATAAAAAGTAACTCCGCGGTACTTTGTATCTGATAGCCGAGGTCCAGTAGTTCCTGCACATCTTTCGTAAAAGCTGCGTCTGCTTTGGACGGCAGTGCAATGGTGTCATTGTTTAAAGTTGAATTGAACGCACTTAGTGCGTCTTCCCAGCAATAAAGAGCTTTTTCTAATGCCTCCAGTCCTGCAACAGTAACATCAAAAACAATTTATTTCTAACAAATATATGTGTATTTCCTATCTAAAATATTCAAATTGTTCATACATATTTAATACATTTGTACATTTTTTGTTTGATTTGACTTGTTTTCAACTATTAAAATAAAACAAAAATAACTACAAATATTCGATTCATCATGTAACAAAAACCATAATTTTATTCAATAAGTAATTTTCTTATCAGTGAAACTTGATTTTCAGAAATCGATTATATATTATAAACGAGTTCGTACTTAATTATATATTATTAAGTAGCTGTCTGCACCGAACAGGTTCAAAAAGCTGATTTAGTTATGAAATTACGATTAGATTTTTTATGCGACACTGAAATCACTTCACTTCAATCAAATCTAATCGGTTAATTTTCATTCATGAATAAATTTACATTCAGATTGATTAACTATTACTTTTATGCAAAATTATAAATATAATCATTCAAATGATTCAATTGAAGAGTGCAGAATTAATATAAGAAAAATAAAATAATTTCAACTTATCCATTGACTTGGGTCATTTAGATTTCTTCTCGGTAAATATTAAATTGTAATATGACACAATCTTTTATGACTATATGCATATTTTTACGTTTGAGTATGTCATTGGATAATAGAGGCCTTGTATTTCGATGAAAACAATTTAATACATTAAATTATACGTACAGTGACACTCTTTTCCATGAACAGTTTTTCTGATAAATATTTCAAACAAATTAACTTGAATTGAAACAAATTAATGACAAAATAAATAATACAAATGTTTCAAACTTAAATCTTAAACACAAATAATACACAATTGTTAGGGTTGATAAAAATCACGATTTCTTTAAACAAATCAAAAAAATCGATTTTTTTTATTGAAATCAGATTTAAATCCGATTTAAATCACAATATTAAAAATATGAGGAAATAAATTTAATGTTTACTCAATTAAATTTATTTTTTCTAATTTTCTTATTTAAGTTAGTTTTCTTAACTTTCTTAGTTTCTTATCTTAGTTAGTCTTGTTAGTTTTCTTACTTTTATTATTTTAGTTACTTTTTTTTAGTTTTTTTGATTTGTTTAATTTTCTTAGTTTTCTTCATTTTGTTAATTTTCTTAGTTTTCTTATTTTAATTAGTTTTACATAGTTTTCATTTTTTAGTTAGTTTTGTTAATTTTGTTCGTTTTCTTACTTTTAGTATTTTATTAACTTTTTCTTAGTTTTCTTAATTTTCTTAGTTTTGTTAATTTTATTATTTTTATTAATTTTCTTAGTTTTCTTAATTTTGTTAATTTTCTTAGTTTTCTTATTTTAATTAGTTTCACATTCTTTCTTTTCTTAGTTTTATTAATTTGATTATTTTTATTAGCTCTCTTACTTTTCTTATTTAAGTTTGTTTGTAATTTTCTTACTTTTATTAGTTTTCTTTTATTATTTAGTGTTCATAGTTTTCTGTTTCTTTAAGTAAGTTATCTTAGTTTTTTTAATTTTATTAGTTTTCTTATTTTATTATTATTTTTTTTAGTTTTCTTAATCTTCTTCAGTTAAATCTTCAATTTTGATCTTCAACTTTGATATCGATATATTTGAACTTTCATTAACAAGATTCTCGAAATTTGCTTTTTTTAAACAACTGATTTTTCGTGACTTGTATAAATAATCAAAATCAATTAATAATGTGCTATATAAATAATTGTCACTTTTTTAAAATCATTTCAATCATAATTATTGCATAGTTTTAATTGTAGGTCAAAAAAAATTTTGATTTTTTGTAAATAAAATACTTTTTCATTAAAATCATTGATTTTTTTCAAAAAAATCATTTCATTTAAATCGCGATTTAAGTCAATGATTTAAGTCTTTTGATTTAAATCATCTCAACCCTAACAATTGTTAAACTCTTGTATAATAAATCTGAATTATTTTGCATTCAATATTTTTAATCTTAACGAAAGCATAAGTCTTCAACGACAAGTTTTATATTTCATTCTCGTAAGCAAAAGATTAGCGCTGCAGTGATATGCTTATATCGCAGAGCATCACATTAAAGCTAGACTAGACAAATTTTCTAGCATGAGGTGAGTGTCCGGAAAGAATATACTCATTAATTTTTGACGCGACGTCGGAAAGCTTACTGTCACGGTCTTCGCTTGACTACAAGTAAAATTCTTTGTCAAGTATCAAATGTTAAGTTTCCACGCGCTCTCGCTTGTTTTGCACTGAATGAAATTGCAACAAGATGGTAAGAAAAGAAGGAAAAGAGAGATAGAAAGAGAGAGAAAAGGAGAAAAGAAGAATAAAAAGGTGTTGGCTCGCGCATTTGACATCGGACAAACAAAAGGGACACCTAAAAGGGATGGTGATTCGAATGAATAGCGTTTTGAACATTAAACCTTGTCTTTAAATGTCTGCATCGCTGCACCGCACTTAACATTTTATCGCACAAAGCTGTAGCTACTTTCCATCAAGGTTTCACACCAAGTTACTTATAAGTCGGCAAAATCCTTCGCTTATAATTTTCTTCTTCTTTATGTAATTTTGCATTATTCAATAACTGAAGTAAATAATTGATTCTGAAATTAATATGTTTCTATGATATATCTTGTAATTAATACCCGTACGGAAAAAATATATTTTTACAAATATAACTTTTTGCCGCTTAAAATACATGTTAAATATATTGTAAATATATGTTTTGTATGTAATATAAATGTTCCATATAATTTCGCATATATTTGCACATATATTTTTATAATTTCTTAAAACTGTATCTAAATATACATTAAATATATAACTTTTTGGCGAAAATATATTTTATATATTTCACATATATTTCTGGATATATTTCAAAATATATTTTTGTCCCTACGGGTATATTTTAATTTATTTATATTTATTTATTTTGTCAATATATTCTATTATGCAATTTATGGTTTCTATGGAATAACATAAATGTTGCCACAGGCCTCCAATATACACGCTTTAGTCTTCAATTTGAAATGCGATGCCATTTGCAGGAAACATTGGTATATGGTGTGTATAATTGGGAGCATATTTTCAAATATCCATCGACACAAGCCATTGAGTGCGCGGTATTGAATGTCATTTTAAAGCAGCACAAATAACGCACTTGTAACTCGATTCTGCTTGTCAAATTAATCTGTCTTTAATTAAAATTTATTGTCATTCAAAGTGTTAATGCAAAAATGAGATTTTACCTTTTTTAAATCTAAATTCCAATATTTAAATTAATATTTCTTTTCTTATATCTTTTTTATTTTTTTTATATGATAATATGAAATAAAATATTTCGAGTCAACATTATTTTTCGCTTACAACATAAATACTTTAAAATAAAGAATAAAGAATTTGTATTATATTTCTGAACTTGTAAATAATACATTATTATTTCTAAATTATTTTCTTCTATTTTTTGTAGAAGACAAGGAAGCATAAAGTTGTTATTAATTTACGGACAATTTGTTTATGGTATAATAAACCTCTCACGAGGCGCCGCAAAGTCGGTATAAAATCGTATCTTAAAAGTAGGTAACCGAGGATGTTTATACGTAAAGTAAAATTTTCTTAGAAGTTGGTCTAATATTTACAAGCAATGAACACAAGTGGAAACTTATATGTTCAAGTTTTGAATTAATGTATTTAGAAAAAAAAGAATATTCAGTCACTATCTGAATATCATACAAGACATAACGATATTATTTAACGTCGAGTTTTAAAAACGTGTTATTAATCGAAGTGTCGTATGATTTATTTTTTTTTTTTTTTTTGAAATTAAAAATCAGAATACAACGAGCTGTTTCATATTCATTGTGTGTAAAGTTTCATAAAACGTAAGAATATAATATTTTTATCTTCTTATTTCATATTGTTTTTAAAATTAAAAAAAAACAAGAAATAATCTTCGTTAATCGAAACTAATCGCTTATTTGATTTGAAAAATGCAAAATGATTACATCGAGTAATTATATATATATTCGTTGGCGTAATTTTGATAGAAATCAAGTGTTTGCAGAATTCAAGGAAGTGTAAATGCTGATTATGAAAACGTTCCTCATTACCCCGAATAATTTTTATATTTACAAAATAACTGGACTTGCGTATGAGGAAACAAGCAATAATGTGAAATATAAAGGGGATATGGTCTGGCGTTTATTACTCTGCAATGTTGTTTCTATATCAACAGCCATTTCCGTACTTTTACTCTTTTGCATCCTGCATTTTGAAATCAAATGTCAAATACTAGTTTACTTATAAAAAAGGCATATAATTATCATAAATAATGCAATATCCTATATTACAAAGTATCTATATATTACTCAAATAAAAATCAATATTTAATTCCCTTTAAACTGAAAAAGAATCTTTTCCTTTTAATATTTCACAGTTTTATCGAAGTTGCCTTTGTGTAAAAATTTTTATATAACAATTTTATAATGTATTTGCAAAAGTTTCTCAGAGTCCATAGAATTTCAAGATCATTGACTTCATACGCAGTGGAAATAATCAAATTATCGATTATATAATAGAAGCCAAGTTGTTTAGTTTCAATTAAGAAAAAAAAATGCGTAAAAAATTGTTGAATTTAATTTCAGTTATTTTTACGCTAAAATCCTTAATTAATAAAAAATAATAACTTTCAATTCATTTATCAATATTCATTAATATTATAAACATATTTTACATTTTTCAACTTGAAGTTGAAAAACAATATAAAAAAGATTGAAATTATTCATAAGATCAAGTATGAAAAGCAATAAAGTTCTGTCTTATAATGCGCTGGAATTTCAATTTTACTTGCATATTTTTGCTTCGAGAGTTATTTAATTAAATTAAATGAAAGTCTTTTTCCAAAGCTTCGTTAATTATGAGTATACGCGTATTAAGATGATCCGATTACCGTTAATTCCTATTTAACCTTGTACCAATCTGACTCTAATGGTAATACTGATGTTATCATGGTGTGCACCTATAGCTAGACGCATTGTCGCCATCTCTTATCTAGATTGTTTCACGTGACGCTGTAAATGGTTGTAATTGAAGCTCGCTAGATTTATCCATTTGATCATTTACAATCAAAACGAATTTGTCAATAATTCAAGTGTTTTTGTCATATTAATCCAAATTAGAATAAACAATTAATGATGAATTAAATTATGACAAATATATAAATAAGAAAAAACTGTAATTACAAAGCGAAAAAATAATAATAATGAAGTAACTGCGTTACTATGTTTTTTCCAAATTAAAGTTAAAAAAAAACGACGTTTGTGAGAATAAAAAAGTTAACATTCGGTGCTTCCATTAGCACCTGCTTTTCAACTTGACTGGCGACCACCTTTCTACCGGCAAGTTGGCTAAATGTCGGTGGTTTTTCTGAACCTGAATGATTTATTAAGGAAGGCGCATTGTCAGTGTCGTAATACATTCTTTTTTATTCGTATTTTAAACTAGAATAGTACAGTGTTCCGTGATTATATTCAACGGTATTTTATTTGTCTCATCCTCAGGAAATAAATTATATTAGATACGGGGAACCAAATGATTAATGCTTTATTTATGCAGTTATGACTGAATTAAGTAAATCAAGTTGTTTTTACGGATTTAAATGGGGATTTACACAACGACTTTATAAATATTGCTTTTCATCATAGCTTTGCTGAACTTTGATATATGACATTCCTTTTTACATTCTGAAAATCATGAGAACCAATTAATGTACACAATTAATATTCAACAATCAATAATTGTAATTAATATTTTTTATATTAAAATATTATTCAAATGAATTGTATGAATATGTACATTTGATTTGATAGAATTCTTGGAGTATTGCAAGAGAACCGATGTCATTGAATGCTGATATTAATGATTTTCAAGTCAGTCAACCGTATTGTCTATTACTAAGAAGCACCGCATATACTAGTTGCATACTATCAATTCAAAGTCGATACCATTATACACTCATTATAGAATTAAATGTTTTAGTTGAATTATTTCACTTATGAGTGAATGACCGATTAAAAAGTGGTTCCAATGAATGACTCTGCCTATTTGAAATTCCAGGATCTGTCATTTTCATTGCAATGGTCATTTACTGGTTTATTTGTTACTGAGAATCCAGTTTCAACAAATACTAAACATCCAAAGTTCAAGAACCAAAAGCTATTTACTTTAACACATTGAAACATCCATTCCTAATTCCATCATTTATGTAACACAGCCATCTTTAATCAAATGTTTATTTTCCAAAATATCTACGAAAATACAAAGAAAGTACTCTATACATCAAAACGGTCTTATTCATTGAGCAATCATTAATCACAAAATCAAAAACACAAACTGCATACATAACCGAGCAAAAAGCACGTGATTGCAATTGACCGATCAATAAAGTTAGTTGGCATTTTTGTTTGAAACAACATCAGCGAGCCAGGATTGCGAACGAAAGGAACCAACGAAAGCCCCCAAAAACCCGTTGTGAAGTAAGGAGTCGTAAAAATAATGTTCGTGCCTCTTAATAGCATATTTCGCGCTCGCACTCAGAAAACACACTCTTGAGATGCAAAGTGTTAAGGGGAATTCTTGCGGATGACTCTCTGAAGACTGCCGGGTAGCGTATTCTGGAAGGATTAGTAGCAAAAGGCTTAAACATGTGTAACGAAGTGTCGATGTGCAGGGGTTAGATTGAGAACTCGGGTGCATGTGGGTTCCTATGGCGCTGATAGGGTTCCTCGGGGTAGCCGGCTGGTCGGCGTCAATAATACTCAAGTGACGTAATCCTGTTGGAGTCTCGTTATTGGAGGATGTGTCATCCAGCGGGCGGGTAGGGGTCGATACGGCAGCTGGGTGGCAATGCCGCATGCTCTCTTGCGGGCCGCGCCAGTGCGCCGGTAAGTTGCCCAGAGTTTGCCAGCATCGGAGAGAAAAAGAGAAAAAGAGTGAGAGAGAGAGAGAAAAAGAAAAAGAGAGAGAGAGAGAGCAACAAACATCGAGAGAGTAACAAGCAGCCGACCAGAGGAACCGACAGAGAGAAAGCGCTCGATAGAACAAGGACGGCGGGAGAAATTGAAGTGAGCAGGAAAGCGAAACAGACGAAAGGGACGGAGATAGTGGATAATAACGCGCGAGCAAAAAGGAGCGAGCGAGCGAAAAGCGAAGGAGGGAGATAACGGTCGGGGGCTTTGGTTTGCGCATACTGGCGTGTGGCGTCAGTTCCTCGGGCCGACGAGCCGCCGCCGATAGTGTGCTCTCTATCGCGGAAGAGCGAAGGAGTCACGCCAGCGAGATTGACCTTGACGGGATGACGAGATCTCGGTGCCCGGTTGCGCGGCCCAACATGTGATTCGCACGTACCAAAATTGCCATCGCATTTCAAAACAAAGTGATTTCTTCCGAATTTAAAGCAAAGCCCAAGTCCTTAGTGAAATTCTAGCCGGCAAACGGCCCCGACCATTCGGAAGTAAGTATTTTGTCAGCGTGAAACCATCGTATTGACCTTGAAGAGAAAAGGTGACCCGCAGGGAGAGATACCTGTGCGAAATCCATAGTAGACACATTTCCGTGTTTCACATCTGCGTGTTGGCTCGTTGATCAACGGGGTTGGTTTTGGTGTCTTAATGTGTACGATTTCATTGATTCACATCTTTCACGGATCTTCGGTTAATGAGTGAACACTTTTCGGGGGACTTTAATTTGATTTTGATAGGCACCTCGAGTTAAGTGATTGATAAGGGGAGGAGAAGGCTTCTGGCATTTGATGGTCGGTGTGTTGATGAGCAGTCAGCCAGTCTGTAAGAGAAAATTGATGATTTGATTATTTATGATGGTCAGCAATTCAGTGCCATGCCGGGAGAACTAGATTAATCAAGTTTTCGAAGGTTGCTTTGATATTCTTTTGATGGAATCTATAGTGATTCTATTTTGCTAGGGGCAGGGATGGAACAATTGCCACCGAGTTTAAATGAATTTAAAGTGGACGGCAAAGTCCCAGCACCCAAGCGTGTGTTTGATCGAAATCCTTTTAGTCCAAAGTGTGTACTGTTAATATTGTATGCGAGGCAAGAGGGAACTTGAATAGATGAATGAATGATGAAGAAAGCAATTAAACATTTGGGATGGCTTCTGCATGTGTGTCTTTGTGAACAAAAATTTGTCGCGTCCAAGGACGCATGTGGCAGAATTGACCTTGCTTTATCGAAACTTTACCTTGAAAATTCCAGGTGGGAATATTCCGGGGATGGGGTGGATCGCGCCAGGCCGGATCTCATGGTACGGGGTGGGGAGCGCACATTCATTGCAGATAAAGCTTTTTCCGATTTTTCGCTTGGGATGGCTTCAATCAATTGATTTAGGTTTTCGGAACTTTTCAACGTATACAAAATTAACTAAATAAACTATTAACAATCCTTTATCCTTTATTTAAATTTAACTTCTTTTTCAATTGAATATTACTTGACACAAATTTGTCAGTTATATAAGAAGATTGCTAAATTGATTGAAATTTGTTTATTCAGTAAATATAATGATTTGAATATTCATAATTCACTTCAACTTGATAGTCAAAGCATAACAAATGATAGATAAATAACGGAAAAATAACGGGTAATATAAAAAGGTAACTTGATATATTTTTGGAATATAAATGATGTAAGCGTTGAGATCTACCCTCGGCATTTGGTAGCCAATCAACTGACGAGTGTTGACCTTGTCTAAGACAGTTGTGGTAAGATAAGATTCCGTAGTCGTGAGGTAAGGGAGAGAACATTTGGGAACCGACTGTCTCTTTGGCAGAATACGTGAAGTGGCGGTTGCATTATAGTCAGGTTTTCAGGTGGGCACCCTTGACGGGGTTCCTTGAGACATAGACGTGCTCGAGGGTCGTAGGTCGTTGTAACGACTAGGATAGTTTTTCCAAGGGGATGAAATCGCATGACAAACCAAGAGAGCAAGAGAGAATGAGAAAGAAAGAACAAAGTGTACAGAAGGTGCGACAAAGATAGAGGCAATAGAAAAGGATAGACGAAACGAACAATTGACAGAGAACAAGTTGGGGTTTCTGGCGCGTACACCTATGCGGAAGAATCGACACGATTCAATGCATCCGACGCGTTTACCGCGATTTTTTCTGCGTTTACAAGGGAGAAACGCACGGCTTAAGTGGTTCTCAACCGCAGGCTTCATTTTCTGCGCGAACATTTCTATTATGCCGGAAAATTGTTTCTCAGATCAGAGCAAACTTTGTTCTTTCTTTTTACACTTTGAGACAGAAAATTGAAACACAATTTCGATCAGATTAGCGATTGAATGAAGGTTCATTTTACTTGAGTTAAACTTAAAGTTTTTCGACGAATGTTTCAGTTTTACATTTATGAATGCGGTAAATGTATACTTATTTGTAGTATCGATTAGAAATGTCTAAAAATGGGAGAAGGTTAATGAAAGAGTCTTCGAAGTCGGTCGAGGGAATCACGAACAACTGATCGACGCTATTGAAACTAATTCGCGAATTCCAGCTTTGATTGCGAACGTATTGAACCGGACGGAAATTGTTTTGCGTCAGAGTGTTTGCGCGCCAATGTCTATACAGTAACGGTGCGACACCGTTTTGCGTCTGTCTGCACTGTTTGCACCAACAAACGTCCACAAATTTGATAAATAATTGCCAACTTGCGATGCATTGCTGCGCCCTTTCTAACGATAACTCGTCAACATTCCATTTCATTCGTTAATTATATTATGTCATTATCGTGTAACATGAACGATTACATTTCAAAGAACGGTGTTGCAATGCGCATTCGTCTAGAAAAATGAAACATTCAGTTTATAAAATAAACAAGTCATTTAAACTGATGCTTTTTCATTTAAATTGATACTTTTTTTTTAACTTGTGAATTGTTCGGTTAAATTTTATTTACTTGATTCGGGTCTGATGGCGATTGGCGATGGACTTCTATTTCGCACAAATGTCGGGTTTTACAAATGCAAGGCTTACACAAATGTTTTCCTTAGAGCAGTTGCTATCAAAGTCACTCCACCATGGAGATCAACGTGCATATTTTCACGTCACTTCCGCTACTTCTCAACCATAAATATTCATGCACCACATTAATTCCTGTAATTACATTTCTAATTTTTCAATCTTATTTTATGGTTTCTTGGGTCAGATAAAGAATTTACGAATTTACGAAAAAGTTGATGTTAATTATTTCATAAATCAACGTTACTTTAATAATTACATAATTAGTTATGAAGTTTGTAAATGAACTAATGTAAATAGCATACAAAAATAATATAAGACATAATTTTTCATATTTCAATTCTATTTATATCTTGAATGAGTATTTTTATAAGATTATTCCAAATAGAAGAAAATGTTTTTCAAAATATAAAAAACGTTATATATTTTCGACACAAAGTTATATTTGATATATATTTTAAACATATTTCTCAAATATATTTATCAACATACAAGTAAAAATATTTGTACATATTAGAAAAATTTTAATACGTGGAAAAAAAGAACTGGAACAAAGTTACTGCTTATGCATTTTTCCAAGAAATGACCACAAATTGAGCATAAAATTAAAATAAGTGTCACGAGAGTCTGTGTCTTTAATTTGTATGAAGTCTATTGAGAGTCTCTTAATTAATAACATAAGAGATATGATCGTACCGTAAAGTCAATGTTTATTTTCCTTCTATATACATAAATAGCAATAGGAATTGCAGCTTTATTTATTGAAAACTTGCCGTGAAGAATAGCCATATGTTTGATTAATAACTTATACAATTATTTTGTACGAGAAAGTACATTTTATCTTCTCATTTTGTGGACTAGAATTTGACACCCACCTAAGCTATTTGAATAATTTACATAAAACCAATTTTACCAAAATTATTATATATACACTGTTTTCTCTTTGAATAAAAAAGCAATTCCTATGTTTATTTTTATTAGACTAGCGGTTCAAGGTGACATACAAATTTTCGGATATTCGTCAGATAATTCTAAAATCAACTGTATAATATGATGAAATGGAATGGAATTAAATTTTTGTTTGTAATAGTTTATTTAAATTAAAAAAAGTTGTATGATATTTGAAAAATCAACAATTTGTAACATTCCAACAAAATTGTACACATCATTAAAGCGTAAGAATAATACAAGCGTTGCATCGAATAAATTTAAATTGAAAGAATAAAGTCTAATTATAGTGAACACTGATTTCATTTCAAACGTCATCTCACAAGAATAAAGCTTGATGCATTTTAAAATTTGCAATTTCCATGACGTATGATGGATTTATATGGATCATCAAAATAACAAACTCAACAATAACTTATCAAATACAAATGTTTATGTTTTTTGATACAAATAAGATAAATCTATAAGATGCGTTTAATTTAATGTCATAGAGAAATACATTTACGATCTGACATCTTAATTAATCTTTATAATAATGCAAAAAATGACTTATCAACTTATAAATATTTTATAATTTCATGCCACAGTTTTGATAATGTTTTGATAATTGAATGAAAATTAAATGATAATTCAATTGATGAAATAAATTTCCACTTGGATATTTACACAAGCATAAATTAAGATTACACAAGCACCGATCAATATTTATCCAAATTTGATCTTCAATGTATAAAATGCATCTATCTTTCTCCTTTGCTTTTGCACTTTATGCCTTTCAATAGTTCCACTTGTGTATAACGGTTTACAACTTTTTTTTGTAATTACGCGTGATTGGTTCAGAATGGCAATGCAACTTGTTTATGAATACATTTTCATTTTGAAGTGATTTTCTAATGACGATGATTATATGTGCACTAGTTAAAAGAGTGTTAATCTGTTTTTTATTTTTTTATAACAAAAAAACCGTTAAACATAAAACCTTCATGTAAAAAGATTTCAATCAAACTTTTTATAATTAAAAATGTAGACTGAAATATATTATTAAAGACATCATTTATAGAAATGTTATTTTTTTGCAATCTTGATTTGTTATTGGTTTTTTTAATTTTCTTAATGTACATATTTTTTATAAAATAAACATCTGGAAAAAAACATGATGTATTGAAGTTTAATGTCGACTTCTGAACGTAAAAACGAAGTAATAAAACAAGTTTTCGTGTTAAATGCAAGTAAACGAAAAAATGAAATGAGATTTTTATTGAATCATAAAAAATGTTTAAAATGAAATACAAAGCTGTCATTAAGAGAAAATAAAATAAAAAGTATTTATAAAGACATTGGATCATTTTTGTTGTAAATCATAAATAAAACAGTTGAAAAATGAAAAGAATAGGAAAAGTATCTTAAAAAGAAGAATTAAATTACAATAAGTTAATTTCATTGTGATGATTAATGCGAGTAATCTTAAGATTAAAAGAACTAGAAATAATAGAATAATCTGGATTTAAATGAACGTTTTTCAAGAAAGCAGTCGAATTAAAAGCTTACTTTCAAAAGATTTTTTGAAGCCTCCAAAATCATAATCAGCGAAAATGTCAAACGAGACATTAGTTTAAAATGGAAAAATGACTCAGAACAGAAGCATAAAAGCGGTCTTATATTTCATTTTTTAAATCAATATTACTTGCTCTCAATATATATCAACGCAATCATTACCATCAAATTTGTCTGTCCTTCAGTCAAAATTGTCTTCAAAGAAACGGCAAATGAACTAAAATCGTAACATCGCAACTATTAATAAATCGCAATTACTTTGTTTCAAAATCAATACAGCGAGTTTATGCAGACGAGCGATATAATTTTGCAAATTACTAGTCAATCGATAAACTTTATTGAAATCTCAACTCAGCAGCAACAAAAATGTATCATTAAAAAATGTTTAATCAAGCGTTTGAAGATGGAAGAAAAAATGTGGAAAATGTATTTCTGGGCTGAGTTTGATGCTTGGCAAAGTGGTTAATTAAACTGTCATTAACATTGTAGACGTTAATCGTGGGTTTTGGCGGGAAATAAACGCAAAAGTGGCAAACAAGGATAAAAGTCAATCTAATCGGCTGTCGGGTCGTAAAAGCTTCTCATGCGCGCATTCGTGATAATAATGTCACATTTGTTAAGCTCATCAGGGTCGATCTGCGGGGAATATATCTATTAACCAATAATAAATGTGGCGCATTTAACATGTCATGGAGCCTCATATAGTGTAGTACCTGACTGCGTGCGATTCGTCGCTAAATCGAGCACGTTGCATTCACCGACACATCCTGTTGCAAAGAATATGCGCCACTGAAATATGATGCCCGGCTTCTGGTTGCGTATTTAAATGTCTATAACCTATAGCAAGGTCATCCCCCGGCGTCGACAATTTGGATTTTCAAACGATCGTTCGTTCTTGCAATTGTGGCTATCAAAATTAATTCCTTCTTTTTAAGGGAATGCAATTATCTTATTACACACAAATTGCGATATCGGAAAATATATTTACAAAATAGAGGAAAACAGGTCTATTTTTAAATTATTGTTTCCTTATTGTTTGACTAAGAAAATTATTTTATCAAAAATTACTATACTAGATAGTAAAGTAAGAGTACAAACTTTTTTGTTGCAATTTTTGCAATATCAATAAAAGACAAAATATCGGAATTATTTGTTTAATATGATTTGAATAATTCCAGTAATTTGTTCACAATTGATATTGTAAATTGAGAGAAATAGATTTTTTCTTACTTAACTATGTACTATGGTAATTTTTGAGAAAATATTTTTGAATGTATTGAGAAAAAATGATTTTTTTTTTTAATTTGCAAGAGCATATTATAATAAGATATATTAAATTTATTTGTCTATGTACTCTCTAAATTTGAAAAAGTAAAAATTCACTTTTTTTGGGTACATATTCACTTTTTTGAAAAGTTATAGTTCTTGTTCACTGAAAAAGTGAATATTCACTTATTGAAAAAGTCAGAAATAACTTATTTAGAAAAAGTGAATTTTAACTTATTGAAAGAGTGACAAATTATTTATTATTAAAATGTTCTTTTATTATATTATTCATATATTATAATTACATTTTTTTTCTACTTTCTTTCATATTATATAATTAAAATCTTAGTGAAAAAATTCTATTTCTCCGAGAATCGAACTCAGGTCTCCAAGGTGATAGGCCGATGTCTTCTCCACCATACCAGTCTATCACT
>JABFPJ010002375.1:0-19936 GCA_022817425.1 Gryon sp. ZL-2020
CTTGACCACAGAATTCCCATTAACATGAAAGTTCCTGTTAAAAACAGTAAAAATTTTCCTTTCATGCACAAAAATTCTTGAAAAAGTCAATAAAAATTTGTGTTCAGAAAGTAAATTTTCCAGTTTTCGACAGAATTTATTCGGTTAATGGGAATTCTGTGGTCAAGTTACTGCTTAAACAGTAATTTATTGTAAGTTATTTTTCTTAGTGTAATACTATCAACGACGTCTTTTGTCTTAAGGAAAAAAATATTGATATTACATTGTAATATTAATATTTTTTTGAATATACAAACAATATTAAAAATTAATGGTTGAATTATGTGTAAGAATAAATTTAATTATTTTTTATATTGAAAGTATTAATCGGATTATTCGTTTTAGTTAACATTTGACATATTCTTATAACCTCTAAATTCTTTTTGACAGTAAAGGATATATAACCAAATATAACGACACAAAATATTTTCTTACATAAATTAACATATAATTGAAATACCAAAATATATCAATACATAATTATTAATTCTATATTAACATTCGTAAAATTACAATAAAACTTATTAGTTTTACTTTTATTCAAGTAATAATAATAATAAAAAGACACAAATTTCACTTAAAAGATATATTCAATTAACCAATTAGACCGGGTAGATTTTACTATATTGACCTTACTGTGCAGTTGTTCGTTACTTCAATTATGAAATACCCATAAACCTTACTTATTTCTTTTACAATATCATACATTATCGTTATAACAGCATTTTTCTTTAAATTCAGAGCCATTTTGTTTCCCGTGATATTTGTTGTATTTAAGAACTCATTTGTAAATTCTATGTACATTTTAATGCATTCGTTATTCAAATCTAACTTTCATTTGTAACATTGTTCAAAAGTGAATTTGTTTTTCATTGAATAGACGGAAAGTAATACTTTTTGGCTTTGTATTTCGAAATTACACAAATTTCGCAAAAGTTTTTCTTTGAGTTTATACATGTAAATTGTCATAGTAGATTAATTGAAAACAAAATAAGAAACACAGTCAACGGCAAGCAGTCTGTACAAGACAGGAAAAGTCGTAATTTACGACTGTAATGACGTAATTCGGCGTTTGAATGAGTTTGAACTGGTACGCTGCTATTAGGGAGCGCCATTGTATTTAACAACTTTTTTTGTTGTTGTTCCCCGTCGACCATAATCTAATGCTATCTCTCAATTCATCGCTAAATCTCGGCATTGCTAGACATTCGTTCTCGCGGACACCTTTTTTTTCATACTTTTACGATGTAATTTGCCATTAAGGGACAACAGCTCGTCGCGAATGGGAAAGTTGCGTACAGTCTGGCGCTGAGTAATGTTACCATTCAATGCGCGCACTTTTATTGTCAATATATTACACGGCAATGTGCGTTTTCGTTGCATTGTAATATGGCACTATTTTTTCACCATGCCACAAAAGTAGGACGTTTTATGAACATTTTGGTGGAGTTTCGGGAGAAAGCGAGAGCATGTGTTATAAAACGAGTACGGTTATAAATACGCTCGATTCTTGTTATGATTGTATTATTTTCCGTATCTCGTTAAACACGTGACGCAGTCATGCTGTTACTTTGATAATAAATAATAGCTGTGATTTTTTTATTCTTTGTAATATTCATTTTATTTTTACATTCAAAATGCTTTTTATGAACTTATACAATTTATAGATTTTTTGTTGTAATTCATAATTGCTACTTAGTAGAATTAATACATTTTATATAAAGTAATTTAGACTCATCTCTTTAACAAAATATATCTACTAACATTTCGTTGAGAATCCAATTATCTTCTTCAGAGAATTTGTTTTCCACATTAAATAAGTATCTGAATGACGAAGTTTAATTTTACATGTCTTAAAGAATTCTTTTGAGCTAAGACATTTCTTTTGGATTTTGAGACATAATGCTATCATTATGCTCCAATGAAAATTTAATACGACAATTTATTTGAATTTCCTTGAACTGCATTGTGGAAATTCCTAGAACTGTGTTTCTTATATTGATATCGTATTATGCACCATTTAATATTAATTGTCAAGCAATCTGTAAAGCGTATCAATTTCATAAAAAAATGAATTTCATTTTAAATAAAATTCAATTCAATCAAAAAATGTGCAACTTCATTTAAAACTGTAATTTATTTATTAATGTTTCATTCTAAAAAAAATAATTGTCTGCATATTATGTCTGCATTATGTCTGCATATACGTAAAAGTATATTCAAAGTACAAAAGAAAAGTACAGCCACAAAATATCCCGACAAAAATATTGCTGTTATTATTTCTTTTCTATTTAAAACCAAAAGTCTATAACGACGTGACCCTTACTCCGACAATTCCTTGCGCCAAGTGTTGAGAATGCTAACAAATGACCATTTACCACAAGCAAAGTTTCCCTTCTAATAACTATAAAGTCTTCTCAAAATGTTGTCAAACAAACGTCTAAATGAAAGCCAACGTCCATTTATAATAATAAATCCCACCGAACCGTTAACTACTTTTTCATTGATCGTCGTATAACAATTCTCGCAATCGCATAGTGCTTAAAATATCTATCGTAAGATGTATTTCTTCGGAAATGATATTATATTTATGAGTCGATCAATCATTACATAAGTGCCAAAACTGTTGAAGTTGTGTCTTATCAGAAAAGTATACTAAAGAAGGCCAGTAGTCGAGACAGTAAAGATATCGGTCCAGCTGTCCAGCAGCTGTAGGTTTCACCTGCTGCGAGTCGGCTATTGGGTGCTGCGCGGAATCAGCTAGCATGGCGTAACAAAACGTATTTGGATGAAGGAAAAAGCAAGAAGGCAGCCAACGGCAAAGGGGGTTGTGTCCGCGCGCGCTCTCGCTTTAACACGCGAGCGCCGCCTTTTCAGGAGTCACGATAAATGTTAATATGCAAATCCAACGAAGCCTTACATCTGTTCCACTCTCGGTTTGGCGTGTAAATACGCCGTACTTGCACACGTTTATACATCGTTGCAGTCTCAGTATTCAGAGGATGCCCTCGATGCCTGGGAATTCTCGCCGTAACATCCATCCGTCGCCATGACTCTCTTCCACTTGAGCCACTCGGATGTTGACTCGGAGATCACTATTGAGCAAACATTTGGATTGAGTTCAATTGTCACTGGGGCTTACACACGGGTCTTCAGGTCGTAGATGTTCTGTTTTGTCATCGGTCAATTTACTACCGAAATGTCGTAAACGGGATATATCTCTGAAACAACATATTCCACACGAACAACACTAGTCGTACAATATTTCATAAATTATACAGCAAATTTATCATATTTATCGTCATAACTTAATTTAATTAATAATTATATCATAATTTTTGCGTTGTTATTTAACGTGATAGTAATTTACATATTTTCGTTTTTTTAACATTAATTTTAGGCTTCTAAATATTTGCTTTTATTTCTAAAAATGATAATCTTTATTTCGAACAAATTTTTTTTCTGAAAATATGACACTTATTAGTTTTTGTTATTGTATATTACATTTCATTTTTTCAATATTTATAATATATAAGTATCATTTCTTTCAATCGTAATACATCGAAAAATAGTAATTTTATCATTTAAAAAAGTATTTCTTCAAATAAGTTTTATCACAATAGTCAAGTTTTTCACTTAAATCTTCTTCCCCCATATATTTATGTAAGTGGTTGTTTTTATATGCAAGATGTGCATTCGTAAAGAGAAAGAATAAGGGGAAAGTAGAAAGAAATAGATAGAAACGAACGGTGGAAGTAATATGACACTTCAAACCCTGAAGTTTATGATAAATATGCACACAACCTGCGAGAACCAACAGAAGAGAATGTGCAGTTTCGGTGCAAACGCTTCGGAAGAACTTTTGACGGTCTTTGCTGATGATGTGCAAAATTTGAATACGAATTTGAAACAGAGAGATGAGATTCAACGAGCTACGTATTTAGAGGTGTGAGAGAAGAGGAAAGTGTATGATTGGTTTATTATATGCTAATAGAGGTTTAGAATAGATAGACTTTAAGATGAGAATATTAATACTGGTATTATTGCTTTTCAAGTGTCAGATTAAAGTCGACATTTAAATGTTAAATCGATGTTCAAAACTGAACAAAAATGTTAAACAATAGTTTCAACTTATTGTAAATAAGTATGATTATTGAGGTTAGATACGTTCTTTATATATGCGAATTTCATTTTTTAAAGAAATTTAAACATTAAATGAACATTGTTTAAAAGAACATTAAGGTTCATATTTCATCAAATTATAATTTAAAGATTTTGTTCAATCATTTTCAATGTGCAATAATAATTTGAATAATAATTTAAAATGTAATAATAAAAAGAAGTTGTTCTTTGCAAAAATACGATATCATTTGGTATTCAAAACATATCTATTTCCCAATAACTACTGCGCACTTTTTACTATCGGATTTTTCCACCGACAAGAACCAAAAACAAAAAGACATTGGTAATGCAGACAGCTAATAATCTGAATAAACTTAAGAACAAAGCATATTCACTAGCAACTAGTAAAATAAAAGGATCGCTGATTTAACTACACACCTGCGCTGATAAAACGATTTGCGTCGTTAGAATTTCGCAACTTGTACTGCGACGATGCGTTTCATTGCAAAAGTCCATATTGTCAGTTCTTTGTTGTGTCTTATTGAAATATGAAAAATTGAATCATCGCTTTACAATTATTGCTTAATAATATTGATAATGACTTGAACTTTCTCCGACCATAAAGAACATAAGATAAAACATATTTTGAAAAAATATATTTTTTGTTGTTTTCATTTTTGTATTTTTTATTTGCATTTGCTTATTATCAGATAATTAATATTAGTCGCTTGGAAATGACACTGTTTGGTCAATAGTCAATAAAAGTGCCGAACATTTCGCACCTGCTTCATACAAAATGCAATATCAAGGTGACACCTCATCAAAAGGACAGATGTTTAAGGCATAATTTTGTCAAAAAAATTAATTATTATTATCTTTCAACTAAATTTATTTTAATGTAATTACTTTCGCAAAAAATATTTTATCATAAATAAGTATATATATATTTCAATACATAAAACAACTTATCTTCAGTTAAAACAAAATCAGAATGACAATTTTGTCTCGTGAAATCTCATCATAACTTTTAAAGCTTGTGTTAAAACGTGTTCAACAACGTCGCATCTGAGTGAAAAAAGGGGGAGAAAAAGTTGTACACGTCAATTGTATAGCGATTGCGACGTTATAAAATCGAATACATATACGAGCAAGTTTCTCTTTTTTTCCACTAGCGATGCAAATTTTTCTTTCTCCCTACACTTCCTTTCCTCGCATTCGCGTGGTAAAGTATCTAGATAAACTTCGATGATATATGGATAAATATATATGTACATACATCTTCCATATTATGCACAAAACGGGAAACTGACTTGGACTAGTAGATACACCGTTTAATCGCGCTACAATCAGTGTCAGAATGTATTTAGATACAAGCACCGCGGAGATGCAATATCTTGTACGTGTTTTGTTGTACCTGTTTATGCTAGTATCTGGATAATTGAACAAGATACATCGCGTCTTTAAATTCACTCGAAAAAGGTCTTTCACGTTTACGTGATCTCGTGAAGTTTATACAAAAATATACACGTACATATATTTTTATACAAATTGTTTGAATAAACTACTCTTTTTAAAACAGTTTTTTAAGCAACTTTTATGAATATAATACTTTTATAGTATATTTTTGGCGTAATTGTACTCTTTATTTTGATTAAACAAATAAATCAAATAAATTTAGAAAATAAAATACAATTTTTGAATTAAATACAAGAATATTACTTTCAAAGTAATACAATGTTGGAAAATTATTTGGCATATAAAGAAAAAACTGAATAAACGAAATATTCTGCAAATGTGCTGAAACGTAAGAGTAATGAATCAAATCAGGTCCATTATTATCACCATCTTGTTGATAAAATTACAAGCTCTTGTTTTGTTATCGTTTTGTACTTGTCATAAATTCGTTATTTTAATGTAAAACACGTGTCGTCGCCTCGCCAACCAGGAAGTTATCCGGTCGTAAATGATCGTTTAGCCAGCCGAAAGGGTGACTAAAATTAATATGGGAAACGGCAGTTCGTGATTTTGTTCGTCACCTTCGACTTTCCTAAACATCCGTCCAACATAAAAAAAACGGGCTACCGTGTGTTTGAATTAACGTGTTATGCGAAGGGTGTAAAAAGAAAGATTTTTTGTTTAATTTTCTTTTTATTTTTTTTTATTTTGTTGCATATCGGTTGCCGATTTTTCCCATCCATCAGTTTCATGGAAGCGTGTGTATGAAAAAGATTTTCGTCGAAAAACAGACACGTGTCGTGCCATTAATGCGACGCGATGCACGTTTAATTTATTTTCATACGAGCTTCAACTTCAAAGTAAAACGAATATCACATACACGTTTCAGCTATTTAATAGTTCGCTTTTCCAAAAAATATTAAATCGACCTATCGGAAATCCCAACAGTCGTAAAGTGGCTCGTAAGATACGACTTGTACGTGACAATTTTCATTCGTAGTAAAATTAGAAAAAATAAAGAGAAAATCAAAGAAGTTTTGATAATAAAATGATTTAATAACTAAATTGGAATTTGTCTCAATTAAGTAATTATTTTTCATTTCATTCCATCATTATTATATTCCAATTAATTACATTATATTTTATCAGAATGAAAATAAAAATTAATTTTAGGTGGTCTATTAGAATCGAACGTATATAAACAAAATGTAATGAATTTAGAAAGTAACATTTCGATAACAGCGAAAAGAAGACACAGTTTTTATTCTTTATTTGAATCAGCCTTAATTATGGCAAAAAAGCCAGACGCGATGAAATTATTTCTCGGATCCCCGTAAGATTTCCCAGAAGAATTTCGAAACCTTAGTGGTATATAAAATCGAGCGAATGCGTGCTTGAGACTAAGCAGAACCTTTCCGTTTGTGGTGTGTACGAGTGAGCAAGAAACTTAAAAAGACAAGGACTAGAAGCCAAGAACTCTCGTATCCATATCCATAATGCTATTCGAATCGCACCGAAAACAGCGGTTTGGCTACTTCGTTTCATTTGAGCCACTTCCTTTGAAAACCACACTCCACATTGTAAGATGCCAGGCATAGTGTTCGAATGAAAATATATGGGTCAAAGAAGAAGGAAAAGTGTCGGCGAAGATAACTGTTGAAAATTTTGCGCTATTCAGTAGGAAAACAAATTCTGAGGAACATAACAGCTGCGCATATGAGTTATTTTTAAGGACCTTGAATATCAAAAGCATCAGATATGGAACAACGCAATTATAACATATACATTTCGTTTCTCATAATGAACACTTTTTTTCTTTTTTATTTCTTTTAGTAAATGTTTTCATGAGTTTTAGGTAAATTAATAATCTGAAATTTGCGTATCTTTGGAATTAAATAAATATCAATTTTGTCATACCTATACCGTGGCTTTTATAAGCAAAAAAGACTTTATGAAACATAGTTGATAGAAAATTGTGTACGCTTTTTAATACCTTATCAGTCGTCAGAATGTCAAAAACCTGCATGACACAAAACGAATAAAACGACTAGATGAGGAATAACGTATACTACAGAAAATGTCATTTAATCTGTTGAAAATAACGACGAAGAGAAATCTGAGATTGTAGTTTTCTTAGTACTTCGAGATAATAGAAATGATAAGGCAAATATCGATTCAAGAGATGAAGGAATACGAGTTTCTATATATAAGATTTGTCACTATTGTCGTCATTGAATGTATGTCGCTATATTTCTTTTTGACGCATTAGTGTATTGAAAAAGATTTTTTTTTCTTCGTCTTATTCTTCTTCTTAAGTTTGGTTTTATTGATTCTGAGACAACAATCTGAAAATTACGCGTCATTTTGAATGATTTTACGCTTTTTCTGTTTAATGAATAACATAATAAAAGTTCCTTACTGTATGACATTATTTCCATTTTTACGAGAGAACATAAATGAAATATTTGGTCGTATTTTTGTGTGAATAATACAAGTATGAGCATAATTTTTGTTCATTCGGTTTATTTTTCTTGGGACGTTAAAAATTGTTTCATAATGTTAAGAAAAAATAAATCTTAAAATGGTTATTATGATAATTATTCATATTTTTATTATTTCTTTTAAAACATAACTCAGCATTTTTTTTCTTTTTGCTCGATTATATATTTCTCTTATGATTACAAAAGAACTCGAAAATCTAATCTCTCACTTCTCAAAAGCATTATATTACAATTACGTAACTGTAACATGAAAATCTCAAACGCGTGTCTGAAATTTAAAAATGACTGTAAGCCAAACACAAAACAAACATAATCCACAAATGTAACTTTTATTGCCATTGACGTTGTAATTTATTAATTATCGCGCGTACACTACTTATTTTTAGTGCATCGCACATTTGTGTGTCACATTTGGACGATAGATTGACATCTAATTTCCCGAATCCCGTTAACATCTGTTCGCATTTTATCGAGTCAAAAGAAGAACTTGGATTTGTTATTTATTAAATTTGTTGAATCTGCTGGTCACATTAATTCTCGTTTTCTCGAAACACTATGAGAGGGGAAATCAGACAAAACAAAGACGCCCTCGAAAAACGAGAGCTACAAAGTTACAGGTGATGACTAAATGAATATGAACGCATCGAAATAATAGTCTCGCACTTTGTGTGCAACTTGATTTATTTCTGTTATTTATATCCTTGGAAATAAAAATTAATAATAAGTTAATCAGCATAAAATTTACTTGTAATAAAAAATCCAGCAATATATTTTCGTTATAACTTAATCTAATATTACATATATGAATAATTAATTTATACTATTAATATATATATATATTATATATATAATTTTTAATATAAAAGTAATTTTACAACGAACAATTGCAATTGTAATTTTAAAAATAATCGTATTTTGAGATGTTTTATAAAAGCAATATATTAAACGGTAAAATATATAAAGTCATGAAAAGATAAATTGCAAATGATTCACAGAATCATGTTAAAATAAAAGAAGACATATGTGGATGAACAAATGAACTGTAACAGTTCCTTTCAATGAAAGTGAGCGAATTAAATCACATACTTTATGAAATCACCGAAATGTGTTCAATGCGTTTGCTTTGTGAAACGGGTCCCCTTTCTCAGAATGCAGGGAGAAACGCAGAAAAATAGTAACGACGCCCCCGAAATTGTGGAATTCGGGGTCGCAGGTGAATTTTTGGTAGGTTGAAAATCGAGGGGTAGCAATCGAAGATGTTAATCGCCGAAATTTCAAAACAAATTGGACAAATTAATCTAACATCTAAATGTCCGATAATAAGCAACTAATGACACTTGGCTAACGCTAATCGTCACCGTCATGATTTGCGTAATATCATTCGTCACGCGACAAAACGTGCTTTGTCCTATCGCGACGCGTAATTTAAGACGAGAAAAAGGAAGGGAGAAAAACGAACGCAAAGAAATTCGATTATAACATTTACTGCGCAGTCGCAGCCAACTACTACTGTGTTTGGTTTGAATACTCCGTTATATGCTTGCACCGTACATTTATGGCCTATAAATCACTCTACCGGCGAAATTCGAAAGAATTATTGGTTTAACGCATTATCTACAATTATCATGAAATTTCGCCTGCAAAATTTCAATGCAGAAACTCGGTATTCGAAGAGCGGGGAAATGAATTTGTTGTTTCCAAACGAATCGACCATGGCCATTAAATAACACTGAGCAGAATGATCGTAAATGTTATTGTTTGATAACGTATTCAAATTTATGCTAATTCAATGGAAAAGATAGAGAGAAATGTATTTTATTTAGTTGTGCTGTTTTTTTTAATTTCAAATTTATTTGATACAACTTTTCTCTTAATCGAAACTCAAGTAACTCGATTTATATAATTCGGATTTGCATTTTTTTTTGTTGCATCAACGAAAATATCTGAATCATGTTTTTCGTTTGCATCGAATATAATTTCATTTTTAATTTTAATTCATTTTCACTAATAAATGTTAATTTATATCATAACATAAAATTTTAAACAAGCTTCACAAAAAAAAAAGAATTTTTGTTTTTATATTGAAATTTTTACATTTCTATAATAAAATATGCTCGATAGAAATTTTATGTTTCTTCTATTTATTGAAAAACTAAATGTTATGTATATAAAACTTAAATATTATCAATAAAAAGTTTATCTGCTGTAGTTTTATTTCAATTCAGCATTCAATATTAATTCTGCAACTTTATCCTATTTCTCATAATTTAATTTATAAATTATTGATTAGACAGCAGATTACAGTAATTTGCAACTACACATATACTAAGTCATAAACTAATATAAACTATTAATTATCACTCTAATGTAGTGTAATACATAGTTAAATGAAAAATGATGAGCTATACATTAAAATTTATGTACAATCGAACAAATAATATCTTTACTTATAAATAATTGAATAAGAATTATCAGTAAAATTATGTAATAATAAATCGATAGTATTATTACATTAAAGTTTAAATAAGTATTAATTAAATTAAGATATTATATTATCCTTTTTTATTTAAAAAGTTGACTTATCTAAACTTTTCAAATCATTTGTAAATAATAAGGATTGCAAACTGAACATACATTAAACATCTTTTAAACCCCCTAACTAACTAAATTTTCTTCAATTCGTCCTTGCACCTACTTGAATTCTACCTTCAAAGCCAACTACTATAAAAAATTCCCAATTTCCTCTCGGTATCTACCATTTTAAATCTCAAAAGAGTAATCATCAAAGCATCGATATCTCATGCACAGACCATTAAATTTCCCCCTCGTTCACGTTCGTTCACGTACGTATACCTACAATGTCGTGATTTCTGTACAAGAATTTTTTCGCAGTCAATTAAGTGGCATGCGTGCATGTATTTAAGCTCGCAGGGTGGATTTGACTGATTTATATATTTGGAAATCCGACGGAACTATGCTTTTTAACTGACCCTCGTCCAAATAAAACAACGATACCCATAGCCCACGCAGCATCTAACGAAGATAAAATGATTACGAAAATAAAACAAGGAATAAAAATTAAAAAATAAAAGAAAAAGGAAATGCTATGGGGGAATAAAAAAAGGATGGAGAGAGTGTTCAAGTGAGGAGGACCCACGTAGGACTCTTTTTTGGCTCGTCAGCAGATCGTTCACCTACTTTCTTGCTGACGGGGTATTGCGTTAAATGAGCAAAATTACCAAGAAACTTAAAACCGAATTAAGATTTAAGGCACAAGGTTTCGGGATCGTAAAAGCTGGTTAGTAGTTAATTTGGGTATCGCGGATGGCGCACTACGTGGATAAGAATTTATGCAAGCCACTTACTTGGGCAAATTTGCGCGCCCGCCTTATATTTTGTGGACAAAATTTTGCCGGGAAATCGCCAAAAGCAGAATAAGATAGAAGAAAAGTGAGAGACAAAGAAAGGGCGTGTTAAATAAACGGGCCAATGGATTATCGTTTATTCATGAGCAATGTGTTCATTAAATTTCATTAACGGCATTTGCGACCCATTACGACCAGACCCAACGCAGATTACGTAACTCGAACCGACCGCTGTTATAAACTACCCGAAAGAAACTTTACTTTTTTTTTTTTTACTTTTCTTCTTTTTTTTCATTTGTGTTTTTTTCTATGTTCACATGACGACATTTAAGACATAATAATGTGTTATGCAAATTGTTCGCGCGATATCAGGTAGTCATAACTTTTCATTTTCGGAGCTAAGTGTAACGGTGCAACGCTGCTGCGGATTTGCAGATATGCGATTTATGGTCCAGTTAAAGAAGTACAGCTAATTGCGTGACATTCGAATTTTCGCGAGAAGTAGGTCGATACAAAACATTTAGGACTCACTTAAGTATATGTCTGTCAATCTTTATGGCTGGAACAAATGATCAATTTTTTTATACATCAATGAAAGTAATTTAAATATAAGCATGAATATATTACATACAGTAGTAAATTTGATATAAAATTGTGAAATAATATAAAAAATAATCGTATCTTTATTGAAAGAAAGTATTTTTTTCGTTGAAAATACAGTAGAAAATATAATATATTAATTCTTAGATATTTTTACAGCTTTTAGCATAAAAAGTCACTGCTAAATTTTTACACATTTATACTAAAATATAGATATTTTTTCTGTGAAATATTTTTAAAAGAGTATTTTTTATTATATAAAAAAGTATAAACTTAAAAAAAATGTTTAAATAAAAATTAAAAAAAAAATCTATGTTTTTATAGATTTAGATTAAATTTGTTCATCATTTGTTATTAGTTAAAATTGCAACATCCTGGACGTCATTGCATCTAAAAATACATTTTCATCAAATGAAATTCGAGACCCGATTATCAGTTCGCCGGCTACCTTGAGCATAATCACAACGATAATCTGTAATTATTTCAGTTGCAAGAATGACGTATTTTCCTATGAATTCTAACCGAGCTTCCATGACTCAACCGCGAAAATGGTACGTTTCTTTCAGAACTAAGCGAACATTCGTTGCAGAAATGGAACTGGCACTTGAATCATGTATGAATCATTTCATGATATATACGCGGCGTGGTAAATGAAATAGTGTAAGGTGAAGTAAAGAAGCGATTACATCGATAGTAAAAAGTGCTTAGTCGATGAATAACTTATTTAAATGTAGATCATCTTATCAGTTCTTTGTTGAAAAACGCTCAACGTTAAGGCCATCCATTATTCAGCAGATGAGACCAAATTATTGACAGAGAAATTGTTGGAATGAGTTTGAATTCCTGGTTACGCTGATTTGCAAAAATAATGTAATTCATTTACGCAATTGATCAAGTTTCTGTCATACATTAATCAATACAAATCATATATAATTGCTAATTTGCTATTTAATTTATTGTAAACAATTTATAACATTGAAATCAAATTTGATACCAGTTTGTTATATTTAAACAAAATTTAATGATGAAACATATAAAAATGTTGATCAAAAGTCTTATTTGAAAAACTCTATCTCTTTCTACGGAAATATTGAGCATGTATTGCAAAAATAGAGAAATAAAATTAATGTCATGAAGATGTCGTGTTACTATAACATTTATACTCAAGCGTAAAAAATAGGATCTATTGTGAGGCAATTTTTCAAAATTTAAATTCAATTTAATCCCCGAATGACGTGTGGGGTTAGATGCACTCGAACGCCTCGCCCTAGCAAGAACGCGTGATGTAACTTAATTTTTTGTCCCTCAACCTTGCAGATTGAATTTTACTCCCGAATAGTTGGACGTAGGGTAGGTGTCGCACTTGAACGATTCGCAAGCTTTTACGTCGCATAATTATTTATCATTACACCCAAAATTACTTGGACCAAATAATTTTATTCTGGCGCAATTAATGCTGAAGTAGTCTGTTTTTCTTTTTGGTTGCTCAACAACTTGTCTCTACGTGACCAATCTACCTACCTTGCGGTGTGAATTAATTCTTTTTTACACTTGAACAGTGAATTCTGTTGGGGTTATTGATTTCGGGGTGTTGCTTTGGAAACTACTTGTTCTTACGCGGGATCAATGAGTTTGAATAATCAGTTCAGCCCAGCACGTTGCAGAAATTGTAAAATATTCATATTAAAAGTATAAAATATACCAGTGTGTCGTGATGAAAAGAGGGAGAAAGAAAAGGGAACATCTACTGTACTTTATAATTCGACGATCAAATTTAATTTAACCAATTTAATGTGCGTTTAAAACTTCGCAATTTCAAGTTTCACCATTTGATTGTAATCAAAGCTTTTAAAAGACTGTTGGGCCACGTAGTTTAAGTTTTTAACATTAAACTCTACTATGACGGAATATAAGTTTTAAAAGACGAAATCCGTAAACGATTTTTTTAGACAGAACAATTTGATTTTTGTTGTTCTCGTGGAAACAAACGAAATGATTATGGTTTTGTCGTAAATAAAATTATTTAGTTCTCAATTCGTATAGTTATTTATAAAATATAATTTAATGAACTTTCTTGACTACATTTATAGTTAAATACTCTAATTTTAAATTCATTGATTTTATAAGACGAAACTCTTATATAAGTGGTAAAACCAACTAATGATTCTAAAGTGGAAAAGCTAAGTTACCGAGTGGTACACCCATGTTAACACAAACAACCTACAGTAACTTTTCATGTTGTAGAGTTTAAACTCTACTTGTAAAACTCCATACTAATCACAAGATAAATACAATGGCAACATTAGAATGATTCTTGCTTTTAATTAATCATTACTTGTAGTTTATATATTGATTGTAACAATAAAAATAGTTTATCTGTAATTATGAACAAGCAAAACTTACACATAAAATTACAGAAAAAGGATATAAGATACCAAATTATATATTATGTAGAAAACGAATAAATTGCTATTCCGAGACAGTTATAGAAAATACATATATTCAAAGTAGATATACGAATATAAAAGTTGTATGTAAAACTATAAAATAACGCACATAAAGTCAAATATAGCCGTAAAAATATAATCTATTTAATGCAGTATCTCTATTATACCTTAATATATTTTCATATATTATATATATGAAAACGAAATAAACCGAACTTATTATCCAGAATTTATGATAAGAAGAGGAAAACAAAAAAATGAATCAATGTCGCAACAAATAAAGAATACATGGACAATCAAATAAAGAGTATAATTGTACATTTTACTAAATAAAATATGCAACGTTGAATTATATTATTTTAAAATTATATATTCTATTTAAGTTCATCATGTAATCAACTATAACAAATCAACTATATACTTATATATATATTTAGATACAACTTGTGGTATCTAAAACATTTATTGGATTAATTTCGTCATTACACAAGATAATTGCTATATCTCAAGCGTATATCTTCTAAAAGTTGTAATTAAAATATTTAATTAAGTGAAACTAAATTTCAAAGTTTTGATCAATCGTATACTTTTGGTCGAATTTCTCTTTCCTTACCAGGAAACAAGCACTCCAAATGTAAAACAAGATCACTTATCACGCAATTAGCAGACCTTGATTGTGTTCCTGTGAACATATCAGCTAAATACTTGTTGGAACATAATTGTTTCTTTTCGTTTCATTTAGGGTAGATAATCGCAGACCTTCGTATAAACAATGTCACCGTATTTGTATATCCCAACCATTAAGACATGACACGTAAAATCTATTCACAAAAAACTGTCTTGATATTAACGCATCGTTGGGATTTTTTATGTCTTTCCTTTTTTTGCCTTCTTCTTTTACTTGTTTAAGTAAAAGAAGATACGACATGGTATACGCGCGTAAATCCATTGTATTTCGTATCGTACAATTTCGCGGATTCGGTTCGTCGACTCAGTTAATGACACTCCGGGCCTACGAAGCTCCTGCTTTTGTTCTTTGGCCATTCAATTACAATTTGTATCAAGGCTAGTTATAAGCAACATTTGTCGATGATTATTTACAAATTTACATATACACGTTTAAATCGAACTTGAACATGTATAGCATCCTTTTGTTATCCAAACCGGAAATTTGGTATGTTAATTTTTCAACTACCGAACAATTTTATCCCATTGTCGTTTAATTTATTACATTCCATTTTCTCAAACCACTTTTGCAAATAAAAAATCGTATTCATTCGATTATACCATGTAAATGAGATCGTAATTTCATTTGCTTTATTTACTGGACAATCATTTAATTTTATATATGGATTGTCTCGAAAAGATATATTTATTAACTAAATCAATTATTATATTTAATGTTAGTTAATTAAAATATTTTATTTAATTTTGATTATTAGTTGGTTTTTAACCATTTTGTGCTATTAATTATTAAATTTGATAAAAATATTGTCTAAACCTTTATTAATATGTTACAAAAAGTAGTTATTATTATATTTTATTATTATACTTCCTATGAAGATGCAGTTTTTTCTGCTATTCCTTTAAACTAATTTATCTAGATAAGTAATAAAGCACAATCCAGAACTTCACCGTTATACCTGTTACATCTCAACGAGTTCCTGGCTCTTTTAATATATACACCGATTCCCTATCAAGTTGCTAGTCAGTTTTTCCCCCATAGGCACGGCTCTTTATGAGCTTACAAGTGGCCGCTCGGTAACTTGACGAACTCGGTCATTTTCTACTCGAGATTAAATCCCGCGAAAAATTATTACAGGGGGAAATTTTCCCATACTACTGGGTATATTGACAGGCTGTGGGATTTCGGAAAATCTCATCCATTATGTATGAGATTTTTGGGGTGGGGAAAAACATGAACAGAGAGGAAACAGTTTTCCCATAATGTTAATTCCGTTTTAGATTAAAATATTGAATTAAAACACGAAATATGTTGAAAATCCAAAAAAGTCATCTTTGTTAGAATAATATTTGACAGTGGGAAAATGTAAAAAAACTTTCTGATCGTGTGACATATTTAAGTATTCATTTGATGCAATGTATTATGTGGAAAACTCGTTATCTGTGATTCGTAATGGATCAAGTTTTTTATTTAATAACATCATGTTTCTCATTAAGAAATGATGATTTAGAATAATGCGTAAATAATGCTGATGGTTGAAAGTTTTTATGAGAATATTGGAAACATAAAGTATGTTTAATTTAGAAGCATCGATATTTCGGTGGAAAATAATAGCAGAAACAAAAAAGTAGTTACACAAAAAAGGATTTGAAAAAAATAAAAGCAAATATATTTTGATTATTTCAGGAATATATGAAAATTACGTGTGATTTGTCATGACGCGTGAGAAATGAGTACAATTAATCAAAATATAGTCTGATGCTTTGTAATCATAGAGTTTATTATATAGTGTAAATTAAAAATAGTATATTTAATTCAACAGATGTTACCATATTTTTTACTAAAGATTATTTTAATTGATGCCGCATCATTTTTGAAGAAAAATGTGAAACAAAAATATACTATACAGTTTTCATGTAATAGTAAATAAGAATTTCATTTTATTAATGATGCATAAGAAACACACCTTGTTAAAACGTAAATAACATTTACGGATTCAAGAAAATATTTTAACACGTTAACTTAACCAGTCAGTACGTGTGTACTAAACATATATCGTAAAATACACACTTGCTAAGATTTAGCATTTCGCAAATGCTAAATCTTATTTACTGCATAAAAATTATAATTTACTCCATATAAATAAAACTGAATACTATTTCAGCCGTAAAATTGATTACTTAATTCTGTCGGCATAAAATTCTATTAGTTAAATAACTCTCTCCAGGTTATTTGTATCCATCACATGCAGCATCATGACATAAAAAGTGTGAAAAAAAAGTTGCCAAACATTCAATTATTCTTCATACATTTCCTCGTCATAATATTCAAAGCAACCCCACCGAACGGTAATCCAAATCATTGATTTGCGCAACGAAAACCGTACCTAACATGGAACAAAAAACAAAGTAAAAAATTGGGAACAAGAGACGTAGACATGATCCATCGGATGAAAAATGCGGGCCTTTTCACCTCGTGTCCGAGATAAGTGAATCTAATCGCGCGAACAAATAAGAAATTGAGATTTCGATGACATTAAAGAGCGAGCGGCGGTGGCGGCAGCGGCCGAGTATACAAGCCGAGGGTATTGATGGGCGACGGATCGATGAGAGTAATACGAGGACAGTTGTGCAAACATGGTATTAAAGCTCGTTCCCTAGCCAGGCACAGAATAATGGCCACCTAGACATTCGCCCGGTATCTATGTTTATACGATATGCAACAGAGAATGATAAATGGTCGTATCTCTGTTTATAGTATAAGATTGATATAGAGAGCCGCGTATCTCGCATCGGGCGCATTCGTCATCGCACTTTTTGCTAATAATATATTATCATTTGGGATGAGCTGCGATATTATTTATTATCGCGCGAAAATTGTCGAGACACTTTTTGTTGATCGCGCATTTGTCCGGCGCAGCGATATACGTCTTGCACATTTATACGATCCCTTTTCAAACGATCTGTCGCACGCAACTCCACCGAATGGATGATCGATCGAGATGTGCGCCGTCTATTTTTCATCGGCGCGAAAAGTCGCGCAAAAATGATATTTTATTTTGTTAGTCTAATGTAAAAATGATATCGAATTTGCGTTTCAAGAGACGTTTGTTCAATTGAATGGTATATATGGAGACACAAAGTACAGACAAAAACATAGCCATTCATTTTGGTCACGCGAAATATCTTTTTTCGTAAAAGCTGCTCGGGATTAATGGCTCCGGCCCTTTCGGAATAAATCATACGAAAAAATAATGGAAATTTGAAAATTTTTACCAACACCAACTTCCGGAACAAAAGGCCCTCGATGTCGTCCGACAAGCGGGCATTCAGACGCCGCGCGATCTTCACATTTGAATCGCTCCACGCCTGAAGAGCCCTCGAGTCTCCAATCGAAGCGTGACGTTTTTCGGCACGGGAGGTGGGTCTTGATAGCAATCGTTGAGAAGAGTCACGTAATAAATAATCAGGATAAAAGCGAGGCGAGGTAAATAGGAGAGATGCATAATCCAGATGATCGAGTGAACTTTATCAAGTGAAGATCATGAGATGAAGTTCATGAGGTTTGTGGATAATAGAAGTGGCACGTAAATGAACGAAGAAATGCGAAAAACTGTTGTTCAATCATTTTTTTTATTTCATGTTTATTGGCTAAGAATATAAATAATTTAATATGAGCAATTTTAATACTATATAGTTAAATTAATAAATATTTTTTAAGTTTAAAGTAAGTTTATTTAATTTTAATTCTGACATTTGTATGAAATTTTCGTCAAAAAAGTAATATAATAAAATCATCGAAATAATAATCTGAGAAATATAATAAAAAAATCTTAGATAAATGCGACAAAATGACACGAAGTTTCAAAAATCTAATATAACAATCTGAAAAGAACTTTATTATGTTTCAAGATATTAAAAACGAAACCACATTTTCCTTCTGCAATATTTCCACGCTCAATTTTAACACACGCCATTATATCAGTGGACAATGGATACGATGTCCACAAAAAATCATAACCTTTTTTTCCCTTTTCCAAGTGGTGTCAATTTTTCTTTTCATTTGAACGATGACTAAGAATACATGGACAGATGTTGAAGAAACAACATTGTCCGCTCGAAAAATATTGAATTAAGGAAAAAGGTTTTATTGGCACGTAAACTGTTTATTTAAATTGTCTCCTAAGATCTAAGTTGAAAAATAAGAAAACGTAACTGCTAAAGCTAAATGTTGCATTTTACGGTTCGAATCGTAAAACGAAGAAAGCTTCGCTGATATCGAACTTCTTACACATTATGTTGATTGAAAACTCCAGATTTCCAGCTGCAACTTCCGAACAATTGATAATGTTAAAACGTTTTTAACTGCTCTTATTTCTTCTTCTTGTCTTTTATTTTTTAGCAGAAAAACAATTCAATTACAATTACTTTGATTAATCGAAGTTGTAATGTCCTTAAAAATTACAATCCTTACTTAATATATGAAATTTCCCTAGTAAAAATTGCAATTGGGTTTTGATGTGGCCATGATCAGGAAACCACAGTACCTAATCTGGCCATAATTAGATTTTTAAATTAGGATATTATATGTGTGTCACGCTAGGAATTGATATGGTCCTGATCAAGTAATCTGATGAAATAGAAGTGCTACATCAGGGCCTGATGAGGGTCTGATTCGGATTCCACAACAGATGAAAAAAATTTGTTTTAAAGAAGATTTGAA
>JABFPJ010002376.1:0-19930 GCA_022817425.1 Gryon sp. ZL-2020
CTATCACATTTTATTTCAATTATAATTTAGATAGTCTTTTTATATATTAATCACGAACTTATTTTATATACCTTGAGATATCTAACATATATTTTGTCGAATCTACAAAATGATTTTTGTTTTTCAACCTCAACACTTCTATTTTGTAGATACGACAAAACATATTTTTATATTAACCAGCTCCGTTAACAAATGAGAAATAATAATTTTTCACCAAACTTTTTTGGTTAACGATATAACAACCAAATTCTTATTTTCATTTGACAAAAATTTGGTCAGATCAACAAAATCGTTCTGAGCGTGAAGAATTATGAGACTTGTTAAACAGTAAGATACAGCAATTTAAAAACTGAAACTTTCATCTTGACTTTTTGCATTGACTTTTTTTCATCATTACATAACAAGACAAACTTAATGACTTATCTGATAAGATATTAAACTTCAAAAAGAACATACAAATTAGATTATAATTTTGTTTTTCGTTACTATTTTTTCAACCTAACGTAAAATTGCATTTAAACTTGTTTTATTAGTAAAATTGACATTTACTGAATTTGATAAAACAATTTTTTGTGTTATACATCGAACTTATGTTCATTCATACAATATATGTATATATTATTCATACATAAACACAAAGTGAGAGATTTTCGCATTGATTTGAAATACTGCACATAAATAAAGAGAGTCATAAAAAATTATAAATGTACACAACATTGTGTGGGTAGAATCCGAAGAGCTGAAGTCTGTAGCATATATTTGCGGTGTATATATATATGCATGTGCGTATACGCAATGATCCAAACCGTCTATCGGACTTACTATCAATTCATTGGTATAATCCTAGTAACTAGTAACATGCAGATTAGATAACATAAAAGATTGCCGTTGAGATTCATTAGAGTCGATTCGTTCTAATGACAGGCTTATGATGAAAGATACAAAGGATCTCATTCTGTTTGAATATTTTGATACAAATATGCTTCTATATTTACATCTTCCAGAAACCAAATGATAAAACAACATCATTCATTCCAAGTTTTACTATCGCGATCATTTGAAATATCGTTCAGAAATTTCATGTGTTATTTATTAACGTGCACACATAGTACTATAAATCGGATGATGTAAAACCAAGAATTTATTATCTTTTTGATTTCAGCTTGTAAATATTATAGTTTCATTTTTTATAATTTGTTTCTCGATATCATTCTCAGTTTGAATTAAACGTTTTGTTAGGGGTTTGGTAAATAATGAAATAAATGTGAATGAACAGTTTCACGGTAGTTTATTTGTAAAATAAATGTATTTTTTTCAAATTTTCAAATCCATCGGTATTTCTTTTGTTTATCTTTACATAATTTGCACTGTACCTTGTTTCATCGCTTTTTAGTTTCTTTGTCCAGCTCGAGGCGTGTTTTTTTATGTCTTTATTTTTTTCTTTGTACAGATTGAAAATCGGCACTTTTCACTATAAACAAGTATCATTATACATTTGCATTGTAAACTAACTTTTACACGCGTCTCATTCTCGGTTCGTCTAGTTTCGAAAAAATTACTCTAATTCAATAAAGATCTAATTTGTTCGTTTAGTTTAGTATTATAAAACATTTGGTTAAATAAAGAAACATGTTTAATGCAGCTCAGCAGTTGAATAATTAAGTGATTCGGTCAATTTACAATTATTTGGTTACATTTATAATATTTGATGATTGAAATATTTTTACATATTCAAAATTAAAATTGAGATTAGATGAAGTTTTAAGATTAATGTAGAATTCTTAAGAAATTTAAGAAACAGATATTCTTAAGAATCTTAAGAATAATGTAGATTCAAACTTGATGACTCAATTAATTAATTACTTTAAATAATAATTAGTGAATGATTGCTATATTATTTGTGAACCAGTTAAAACTTCTAATTAGTTGTCCAGATTAAGGAAGTGATTAATTACTTCACTGTCTCAAATAACCAACTCATTTTGTTAATTTAATTCATTAATTGAATCAACAAATATTTCTTGATTTTTTTATGCACTGAAAATACGATTCAATTCATTGATAGATTAATTGATTCATTAATTTAATACGTTTAGAAGTAATCAACAAAAAATATTACAACATTTATTTAGATTTTTAAATAAATGTCTCAAGTGAAATGATAAAGAAATTAAATATATATGTTAGATTAAATTTTAAAACTTTCTTACTACAAACATAATAAATTTCGAAACTATTTTATCAGTTTGCGAAACACTTTTCAAATGATATAAAAAATTATCGGTGGCCGTTTCTATGGTAGTTTTAATCGTACATTTATATCCAAGTTGTTTCTGCGAAGTTGATTGATTTTAATAAATGACATTTTTCTTGCGCACGCGTATATTTTTTTTTACTTTTTCCTATTGAATTACTTCTTTTTCATAACCATATCACCATTTCATAACCATCAAATAATAATTATTATTATACAAAATTAGAATATATTCATCAAGGTGAACGCATATATAAAAATAATAGAACGGACGGCACGTGATCTACAATGGATATTCAAATAAAAGCGTACAGTTACGTTTTCGCAAATTCTATTGCACAGAAACTAAAGAATCGATTGCAGTTTCATTTTTCATTTCAGGAAGACCAAAAATCAATTCAAACATAAGTCGTATCTAATAAGCGAGGCGCAATTTATAGATTTATAGTTTTTTCGGTCTTTTCTTGTTTCTAATAAATTATTGTGCGTTTCTGGTAAAACATTCTAGCAATTACATTTTGTCAGTTAATTTTATAATTCGATCATTCGATTTTTAATCAATTCGCAATTTACAATTACTCTACTTTTAGCAATTTACACTGAAATATACAGAAAACTTAAATGTTGGATGAGTGTAGACATTTCAATGTAAATGTTACAATTTTTGGTTGACCAAGCGATTCTTTACTTTTGCAAATTAATTTCAAGTAAACTATATGTCTGCCTTGAGAAAACCAAAATTTCATATCATTAGTTCTTTTGTACACTCTATGTCACATTCTATTGAAGCAGTTGGACTGACTCGAATTGCTGTATCCCCGAGAGACAATTTGTAAATTTATATAATAAATAAATAAATTTATATAAATAAATAAAGTTTTACAGCATCCTAATTTCATTTAATTTTTAGTTTGTATTCTTTTTCTTTTCATATATAAAGTCTACTGTATAATCGTCATATTGTTGATTAGTTATAAATAATGAGTGGCCTATGCTGTACATAACAAGTCCAAGAATTAAAAAAAAAAAAAAAATAAAAGCAAAATACTTCCCTTATAAAATCAGCATTAATATAAATTAATAATTTATGTCAAACCATATTTTCCAAACAGCGCTTATCAACTTTAATATTGATTTAGTTCCTTATAAATATATTTGATCTTTAACTATTCGTTTTAAATGTTTAAGTAAATAAAAAAAGAACAGAGATAAACAAGTAATAAATGACTTCTGAAAACGTGACATTTCAAAATAAGGATAAAATCCTTTTTTATGATAAGTGCACAATGTTGACAATAAAGTTTTTCTCACTCGAGTAAGGCTATTAAAGACATATTACAGTTTTGTTATAAGCTGGTTATTTTCAAGAGTGCGGCGTATATGTAAAGTTTATGTGATGATTTTAATTGTCCAAAAAGCCGATCAACAGCTTGACGGGATTTATATCCGTGATACGGCTATTTCATATGCGCGCAAAACTGCTATAGAAAAAAACACATTTTTTCTGTAACCGTTTACGATACCTAGATGCGTTTTATGCAAGTTTATTGCTCTGCCATTCTTATAGCAATAAAGCCGCTGTATAAAACGACGATTACTCGTTAAACCAGAAGAGAAACTTTATTGATTAGTGCATACGTGAAAACTGTAATAAAACACATGCTTTTATATAAATTTAAAAATGGTTTCTGCTCTAAAATGTAATCATAAACAAGAAAATTATTTTTGACTGAAAATTTGAACATTTAGAATGTTTTACATGAATACATTTGTAGTTATGTTGGGCTATTTATCAAATAAAAATTCAAATCACGTTTAAAAACACGGTTATTTGACAGTTAGCGCTGTTTGTTAAATTGTCAATGCAACATGTCAACGGAATGTAAATTTTTTCGTACTTTTCGCCTCGTAACATATTTCTTTCGGTTGAATATTCTTTTTATTTTATATTTTTGGTGTAGTTTTTTTTAATGGAAGCGTCGTTGAAAAATGTTAAATGGTCTACTCGAGCCTCTACAAATTATTTATTAAATATAGGTACATTAGGTACATCGGTTATGTTTATATGCATATCAACTGCAATGGTATATATAAATATAATGTTAAGCGTCTTTCTTGTGCCCTAAGTTTATCGGTTTTATTGTATAATTTTTCCCTTTTTTGTCTTCTTCGTCCATTCAATTTTTATCTAACTGTTTCTTGGTCCTACAGAATGAATCTTTTGTCGATTCGATTATACGAGTAGTTTGTTAAGACACATTTTACCAGATTTAAATTTGAATGGAGTTTTTAGATTTAAATTAATTTTATATTATTAATAAGATATTTTTTTAGAAAGATGCAAATAGCGATAAGAAATTGATTTTGAATTAAATTATTATTATAAATTAAGCATTATTGATTGTATAATTTGTCAAATGCAATTAATTCAATTTGATAATTTAAGCTCAATAATGAATTTCCGAATTAATTATGTCTGACAAATACTCGCACTGGTCCATCATTCACTTTTAATAGTTGTAATGTCCGTATTCCGTCGAGAGTAATTTCGATTCATGTCAAAGTTAAGTAGAAAATATGTTTTATTATTTTTTAGTTTTATAATTAGATTTATTTCCTTTAAAATTTGCTGATCATTTTTCAACACGTTATAGAATTTCGTACAAAATATATTCCAATTATGTACCATTTTTTTCATCACGAATTAATGGATACTTGAAACAATTAACGTAAAAACTGTTAGTAGAATTATCTTAAATTAAGACACTTTCAATATTAATTTTCTACAAACAGAAAAAATAACAAAAAATAATTATTATTTATGGAGTGCCTTAAATTAAAATATAGATATAATCACAGTTTGTACAATTATTTTAATTTTAATTTCGTTATAATTAAGATAATAAATCTTTGGAATATATAATTAAAATCTTAACGTTAAAATCTGGCAGCAATTATTCAACGTGAGATATTTTTGTTCATAAAATATTTTATTTATCCCCTTCTAAAAAAATAAGGAAAAAAATAAAGAATGATTTTAAATTTTTGTATATTAGATTATATAAGCTATATTGAAAGGTTTATGTTACTCGAATTGTATAAATAAATCTACGAGCTGGACCCTGGTATAGCTTACTTCGCGTAATAAGTATTATATAGGCCTCGATATTGGTTGGTTGCTTTATAAAAGTAGTTAAAGCCGTAAGATTCGAGAAAAGATATTTACAATGCGAAAAATCGTGCAGGATATTCGGTTCCTTTTCGTTTTCAATTAATACGAAACACCACAAATAAAAATTAACAAATAAAATCAAAAACCGATTAATAAAATTAAAACAATAACATTTGTATATAATGAGAAAACGGAAACAACCTGTCACGTTCCTTCGTCGTGAACGAAATGTTCATTTACGCGTTATTCGAAAGCTTATACGTAAATCTAAATACAAATGTCAAAGTGATTTATTTCGAGTAAACGATACTTTTTACACGCTCGCTACATGCATTTATTATATAAAATCTTACAAATACCAGGAATGCGACTCATAGAACGCTACCGTTTTTCAGGATGCCTTAAAGCCTAATTTCCATTTTCGACTAATCAATCTTGATTTCAATTTTGATGCATTTTTGCCCAATAAACGTTCGATCATGTTATCATATTTTGCTTAATTTTCGTGTACTAACTTTAAAATGAAACGTTTACGAATTAACAAAGAATTATTATTTTTAAAATTATAATTTTTTAAAATTTATAAGATATAAATTAAATTTTAAAAAATGTGTTATGATATGTATTTTAAAATACAAGGTAAAACAAAAAAAAATGATCTTTTTAAAGAAAGAAATATCATACATTAATTCATTAACAGGTAAATTAATAATAAGAAACGATTATTATTAATATAAAATAAAAATCACTTAATTGATAATATTATATAGTTATAAAGTTAAATGTATTTTGTTTACGTAAATTGTGGATAAATTGATAACAGACTTTGCGTTTATCGGGAAGTCGCTTCTGTTCACGCCAATCGACGCATCGCTCCCGGCTATTTTGGCTAGGAACGAGAGTGCGAGTCATGAAAGTCCATTTCGCGAGACTGTTCGACCAGCGTGAGGTCACTTGCACTTTGACCCGGAGTCATACTTGGTGTCACAATGATTTGCATCCGTGTGGCACCGAGCAAGGCGGTGTCCTCGCAGGAAGTCTCGTCCTCGTCATCTTCAAAGTCAACCTCCTCGTCCGACTCGACAGAGTAATCTGCATCTTTTTCTGAAGGAACTGCGAAATTAAATAATTCATACATTTATTTTTGACAACAAATATTTTATAAATTTATGTAAACAATTTTACAATCAAATATTTACAAATTTGTTAATAGTCTGCTGAAAAATTGTTAGTTTCTAATTATTTCCGATAAAATGAAATATTAAAAAATATTAAATGTATGACCACTTTGTATTTTTATTTTTTGTTCAAACTCATGCCTTAAATGAGAATGTTACATGAAATATGTGAATTAAAAAAATCTATATATGAATTTTAAAATATATTACAGAATAACCACATACACATTCCATTTCCGGAATTTGTATGTGGTTCGAAGGTTCTTGTAAAAATGTGTGTTTAATATAGAATAAATTGCTGAATGAGAATACATTTACACAGTGAATTGTATTCAACATGCACATTATTTTTGGAAAAATTAATAAGTAAAGGAGTCAAAAAGAAATATTTTTGGAAAGTTGCTTATGTTTAAAAGCAACAAAAGTATTTAATGTCATTTATGTTTAAAAGTAAGAATTACTTTGACGTAAGTTTGGTCTGAACTTCAAGCATATGTTTGGCAATATGTTTCAAGATTGTTTGGATTTTGAGCATTAGATGAAATTTGGTTAAAGTTTGTAAACCGTAAAAACAAGGACATAGTGTAGACCAAACTTCTGTCAAATATAATTTATTGAATTGCTAAACTTGCGGATATACAAAGATTTCATCTTAATGTACATAAACCGTTATAAGTAAATATTGAAATTGTAGGAAGCAAATTATATTTATTTTACTTTGTTATTAAAATATATATTTTATGATTTTCCAATTTTATTTATTTCTGATATTTTAGTATTTATAGATTATTTATTAATGCATTTTATCTCGTTTTGACTTTTTCAATTGACGAATTACATAAATTGTAAAGTTTATTTGTATAATGAAATATTCCTTTCGGAAATTAAAGCATCTGTATTCTACATTTAAATACTTCATATAAAATATATTTTATATGGATTAAGCAGTAGTGTATTTTATTAAACAATTTCAATTTCGATAATTAATTTTTATTTATAAATCAAATTTTATCAAACAAATAAGTATAAATAATAATAACAATAAAATGTAAAAACAAAAAAAAAAAAGACAAAATGAAATTACATTAAGTGAAGAAATTGCAAACGGGATAATCAAACATACATTTGTATATAGCGTTTATTTCTGAATATTTTTATCAACTATACAAATTTGAAGCAATATTAATTTGATTTCAATTACAAACATTTAAACCACAACTTTCTTTTTCTGTTCCTTTTCTTTAAATTTGTATCATCATTATATTATAATCTAATTTCTTTGGTCTGTATTGAATTCACATTTACTTTTAAATGTAAAACATAAATTAGCATCTTTATTTTGCAACACGCCGGGTGCTCTGTGTAAAGCGTTAATTAAAATTCGAGCTTTTTCATTGCATCGAATAAACCTTTCAGTGTAATTAATAAACAGTTTTTCTCCACGGCATCGGAGAAATCGTTAATCTTCGCTTTTGCGTTGATACGTGTGATACAATATTTCGAGCGCGTCAAACTTTATAATTTTATTTATGAAAATACGAAAAAAAAGAAAAGAAAAGAAGAGGGAGAAAAAATGGCAAATAAATAACGCAAAATATTCGTGTCGTTTTATGTCCTAACGATCCCGAGTGACATGCGCGTTTCTTTCTATAATTTTTTTTCTATTTGCATTTTATCGCAAAAATACACATACGAATCAATCGTACAAATGATTCGAAGTGCAAAGTGGGTTAATTAATTATTGCTTCGCGAAAAAAAACATCAACAACGTTACTGTGTCAGCCAATCGGAGACGTGTTTCACGTGACTAATAATTAATTATTTGGCGAAATATTTATTTATGCAATCGGGTCAATTGAATCAACGTGAAATTGCGATCAGTTATAAAGAAATGCTGAATTGAAAAATGTCGAATGTCGTAGACAATGATGCTTATTTATCGGTGGTGATTTTAAATATGTAAAAAAATACTCAATTAATCAGAATAAACCTCTTTCACATTGTAAATTTCCGGTGCAAAATTTAAGAAAACCTTATTAAATCAATTTCTGTTCAACTTTTTAAATTAATAGTTTTACTTTACACATTTTTTTAAAATAGAGTAAACGCATGCAAGTGCGTGTGCAGTGTAAACAAAGTGTGAGTATGCGCATACAAAACGATAAAATACAAAACAAGACAAACAAAAAAAATGAAAAGAAGAAAAAAAAAGAAAATGAAAAGAGAAAGAAAAACGTGCAACGGCGTAAATGTCTTTTTAAAGTACTTCATGGAGAGCAACTTACTGTGTAATGTCTTTTCGCTACAACGACGTGGTTGACGAGTGATTGTTGAGCGAAGCTGAAAGCGCATATAGACGTCTCTTTTGAACCAATGCGTGCATCTTCGTGTGTAAAATGCAGATAAACTAAACTACTTTGTGAGGCTCTTTTTCACGAAATCTTTAACTTGGCTTTGATTTTTTGTGTATTTTTTTGATGTCGATTTGCCACTCGAGACGGAAACAGTTTGCAATATTTAATGCAATTAACTCGACATTCAAAGAACAGTGGGGTTAGTTGTTACGCAGTTACTTAATGAAACTCTTGATCGTGACTCTGATAACTGCGTTAGTTGTTTGAAAAAGTAATTAGCTTAATCAAAGTTTTAATAGCATCTAAAAATCAAAATAATACAATAATAACATTTAGTTAATATAGGCATAAAATGTTGAATTGTTGAAAATGTCGTGTTTTATTATTTAAGAAATTTTATTAATTTAAAAAGAATAGAGAAACTATTTATATTTTTTATAAGTTGTTGCGTAATAATTAACCCCAATTAATAAATGGGACATTTTGTTTAAAAGTCAAGTTTTATTTTTCTTTCTTATTTTGAGAATATAATTTTTATATTTAGTTTTTTAAGTCTGATATCTCATACGTTTAATGATTGTACACGAAAACGTGTTAATTTATGCAATCTAAAACTAATTAAGGTTTCTGTTGAAGATGTTGTATATTTCTTCGAAAATGGTCTACTAAGACAATGAGAGATAGAAAAAACTGTTGTAAAAACTAAACTACAGTTCAATTGTTCATATATACAAAATTACTTTGTTAAAATAAATTATAGTAGAAATATACGAGACAATTTTGATAAATTTCCCAAAAATTGTATTACATGCTTTTTGTAATAAATTTCAAATAGTTAATAAAGGTGTAGAGTAAGATTTTTTTCCAGCAAAATACAATTATTGTAGTGTAGACTTTAAACTCTTTTAATTCTTAAAAATTGAAACTAAGCAAAGAAAACTGAATCATAAAAATAGTTAACTTATCTAGTAAACTGTGAACATAGTTTTCCAATAATCGAAAAGTATCTTCTATTGGAAAGTCGTAAGTAACATTTAGAATGTGAGTTACTACAAATTCCCAAATGCAATTTACTCTCGATTTCGATTGTAAATTTTTACTATTTGAAAAATATATCTCAGTTGTACTAGCAAGTTATTAATATTCTTTCTCGTTTAATTTTTCGAAATATACACTTTTGTATTGTAATCCGAATTAAAATTGTTTATCATTCACATTCATAAAACAACACCAAAAGACGTTATTTGACTAAAGCAAAACATTGTTCATTCGTCTATCCATCATAATAAATCATTCCACAAATTTCATACACCCAACTGATTCAATATATATAATAACTTATTAATTCAAAATACTAAAATCAATTTTCAGCTGAAGTTGTGTGTATGAAAACTGCTTTAAAGTTCGCGCAAAAATCAAGATATCAGAAATATGAGAATTACGAGACATGAATCAGGCAACAGTTTGTTTGTTAAGATGTAATATATTCTCAAGCTAAACTAAACATAGAGCCTCTGTTCTACTGACGTGGTTCATTCTCTATAGAACGTCTCATCGCTCGAGGTGAATTTTACAAGTGCAATGCGCGATTTGAGTTCGTGCGATTAACTTACTGGTAGGTTCTTTGGGGCTCTGTGAAGGCATCTCGGACACATCGAAGACACAATCATCGTCAGGGTCGTCTGTTTTGGCATCGGTGTCCGAGACTGGAGGCACCATTATTACCACCTCGCCCTGTCGCGACGAGGAGGTGGACGTTGGTGATGCAAATGTCGGACTCGACTGTACGCTCGGTCGTTCCACCGGAAGCACCAGGTGTGAAGGAATGGATCTACAATTTTCGACTGAATTAAAATGCAGTCTAATAAACAACCGAACAATACAATTATTTTTCGTTTAACTTTCATCAAATAGTACATTTAAATTTTCGTGATATTGCAATTCCAACTCTTTTTTATGGCGTACAATTTGCAATTCAATTCTACTTATTTGAACAAAGCGCTAAATAGAAATTTGACGTTTGTTCAATAGTGCGGAAATACAAAAAAAAAGTAAACAGAAAAAGTAAAATCTTCTAATTTAAATGAATAATTTTTTTCATATTTTTAATTAAGAAAATTGTATTAATATACATTCTTATTTTTTATTTGTTAACTTGCTATATGTTCAGTTATTTATTTCTAATGTATCAGATGTAGATGATACATTAATATATTTTTTTTTGATTTTTCATTCACTCTAGAAAGAAAGAAAGTTTGTTGCAGTTCTGAAGCATATAAAAAATGCATACCCGAACCTTAAAGTAACTCGTTTTTTTACTCGGGTGCCGAGATCCGAGTGACCTCGATGCATTTGTCGTGGTTTCTGTTTCTCGGATCCTCTAAAGCTACCGGAAGTCGGCGAGCTGGGCTCGGATAACTGTTTGTCCACCAATATCGGTTTGAGGACACCTATATTACTCGAGGTAGCCGTCGCAATTGACGAATCTGGCACTCTTCCCTGCTGAAGTACGGCCGTCTCCGAATCCGGTTTTGGCAAGGTTAAAATGTGCTTTCTGTCTTCCATATAAAGCTCGATCAATTGATCGAGTTTCATTTCGATATCATCCACCTATAATTCACAAACACAAAGTTCAAATTTATTTCGTTTTATCGATGCTTTTAACCAGATTATGAATTATATTCTAAATAAAATACATATAGATCTAACTGCGTAAGAATAAATCCAATCTTACTGTTATTAAAATCCTTTGAATCTTTAAATTAATTAAACTTAACTTTATTTTTTTGTTCAGTCAAGAAGTAAATATTGAATGCCATTATTAACAAATTACATGTATATTAGATAGTTTGTAATTAAATTAATGCTCAAATATTTCAGTCAATTTGTCTCGTTTATTATTAAGTATTGATTTTCATTTCAAATGTGATAGGGATTTTTTGTCTCTCCTCGCTGAAGTATTCTTTTTATAGGACGTAGATATTGTTAAGAGATAATAGTCTTAAAGGTTTCTGGTTAAACTGTAATCGTATTCAATTGAAAGAAGTATGTCGGAAAAAAATTTGCAATTCATATTGGGAATTTATATTTGAATAATGAGACTTGGAATTCCATATCGAGCTTTTCAAGCATTATTGTGCACAAAATGTTGAAAGACAAAAGACGATTTCAATTGGATTGCGATCTTTTACCATCAGTGGATAGATAATGTTCATTCTCGCGCATATACAGACACACTTTTTCGTCCGTATTAGCTTTTCAAATTCATCGCAGTACCACACGTTGCGTGACCCATGTTTTTTAAAATACAACTTGGATTTAAACATTTACACAAAAGTAGTTGATTTTTTTTATTCATTTCATTTTAATTTTTAATATAGTCTTTGATTTATGTTAAAACGTATCGTCTTAAGATGGAAACTTGGAAGTGTGATATAATATTCCAAGAGTTTTGCGCGAATGTAAGGATTACGTGCGGTGAAAATTTGCATGTATTACAATGGTGATTCGTAATCAGAAGGGTGCGGTAAATCCCACCGGTGAAGTAGTACGAATTAACGTTTAAAATCTAAGGTGTATAATTTGAATGCAAATGAGATGGTTAATAATTATAATATTAATTATTAATTTGGAACAAATTTACCGGGAAGTTATTTATAATTGAATATAAAGAAATAATAGTTGTAAGGTAATTTTTTGTATATATTTGTATATTATATTCTGTAAATTTGTTTTATGATTATTGTCCGTATTTGAAGGTCTACTTTCATTTCAAAAAAAGACTTTCTCTGAATAGAATATGAAGAGTTTTCGTGATTGCAATAAAAGTTCACAGAACGAACCATATGGTAGAAAGGTTTTTTGCATCCCGCAAGTGGCTTACGTAATTCATTTTCTAAATTGAAGGCGAATGTCTATTTTCGTTTCAACCAATTGAATTAACAGTATTGTGTTACAACACTTTAAATTACTATGCAAACCATTTGCATTTCCGCATGATTGAATAAACTTCTTATTTACTATTTCACATTAAAACAACTTTTATACAGGCAGCATCTATTTTATTAATTTATCCAATAATTTTCCTGTAAACATTATTGATTGTATAAAGTTAAAATATTCATTGAATTCAATTTAAAAAGTTATAAATTGATTTGTAAATGTCTTCATTCACTAATAATTGCTGTAAAATCGAGTTAATTGAGAAATTTTCTGATAAATTTTGGAAACTTATGAAGTTTGATTAATTTTCTACAAGTATTTTGTTAAGATTCTAAAAATGCTTGAAATTTTCTAAAAAATTTGTTAAAAATTCAAAATACGGGTACGTTTCTATCACCATTATAATGAATAACAAAACGACTCGTCTTTTAATTATATTTTTTTTAACATACCAACCTGTCTTTCAACCTTAACGATCCTGGACGCGAGGCTAATTTTGGAAGCATAGACATCTCTCGCTTTAGAGCCTTGTCTTCCCAAAATTTGATCTAACCTAAGATTAAACATAAACATAAACAGGAACATATATTTTTTTTTAACATAATAAATTAAACAAGATTAATACAAAAATGAAAAAAGAACAGAAAAAAGAAAAACAACTCGCTAAACTGCATACACTGCCAAAGCCAAGCTATTACAAGCGAACGCAGGCCATTACAAGATAAAAAACTTTTAGTATGTATAGATAAACAAATTGACGATAGAAAAATGCTCTCTAAGCAAACGAGGTCAAAAACAAAGTTTCGTAACGTATAGAATGAAAAATACATAAATTGTGATGATTCCATAACACAATTTCAGTCACGTTAATTCACGTGTTTGAGTGAGCAATGTGATAAGCGGTATCGACAATTTATATGTTCGTGTTTATTGTCCGAGAGAAAAATTGGTCCGTTTTGTTTGCACAAATTATAACCTTATAAATGCTGATTAGCAAATGTGAAATGCAATGCTAACCAACATGTCAGTATGGAATTAAATGGATCATTTATAAAGAATAATCAGCAACATTTTACACGAATGATTGGAAATCATGATCGCAATACTGATTGTAATTATGGCGAGTTAATTCGTGCGTATTTATTTACAAAATAATTTTCATTTACCTTTGTAGACGTATAATTATTCACGGAGCTATTGCAAAGTGAAAATGCTCATTTTTAAGTATTAATTTAAAAATGAGAGTTTTATTTAACTATAATTAAGACTTTTACTGTGAACATATATTATGATATTTTTCTGGATTGTTTGAATAAATATTCAGTTTTTTGTAGGGATGCAGAATGCTAAAGAGACACATAGTAATTAATTTTATCGATATTATCAACGAGTAAATTATTAAAGCTGAATGGATTTGTTTATGCAAATTATGATTATGTGCTTCTAAGAAAATAAAAATTGAAATGTTTATATAAAAAGGTTATACATTTTGTTCATAATTGTCTATCAGAATATTTTTATTATAAATAAATCTTTATGAAAATTAAATTTGTTTTTATTACTGTATTAAAAATAGTATAATTTTCAAGCATATTTATTTAATTCAGTTGCAAGCCAATATGCTTTAACTTTAAAGTTGTACTTTAAAATTAAAGCATATACATGCTAGAAAAGACTATTGAGGTTAGATTTAAATTTTAATTTTAAACTTGTAGGTTTAAAAAGAAAGTTAAATACTGAAATTTTAAAGTCGAACTTTAATATTAAAGGACATTTAATGGAATCTTAAATTCCAACTTTGATTTTTTAGTATATCTGCTTGGTTAAAAATTAATCTTTCTTATTTATAACGTAGATTTTATTTAAATTGAATATAAGTACTATCTAAAGGCGATTTTATTTTTTATTTACTAACTTGAGTAAATGTAAAATTATTTTATAGCAACATCTTGATTTCAGTTTTCCAATTGCAAAATTAATATTTAATATTTTGCTTTCGTATTTGTGAAACATTGATAAAATGAATACCACGTTTGAGAATATTGTTCTCATTGTAATTAGCGTAGTAATTGAATAAGTTACTTCTCTTTGTTCGAAGAACAAATACATAAAAAAATATTTTTCTTCTCAAAGAAAAAAATTGAAAAGTACGATTTGCCACAACCAAGTCTTCTGCTTAAAATAGAATATTCTAAAGCATAATTTTTTTACATAAGTGAAATCAAAAGTTTGAAATTCATAGTATCAACTCTTCTAAAAAGTAATATACATATTTTACTAGGAGAATTATATGTTTTCTGTAGGCAAAAAAAGTACATTTCTTAAGTGTAAGAGAGAAATGCAAAAAATGCAACTGAAACACAGTCTATAAAGGAATTAATTTAAAAAAAAGAATATAAAAGTCAGAATTTTTGAAGTGTAACATTGATTTATCATATGTTAATGAATTGAATAAAAATTATGTACACATGAACTACTTATCATGAATAATAAAAGCTGCAAATATTTCAATAAAATAAAATATATTTAACTTTAGTATATTTAAACAAACCCATATTTTCTACCTATTTTAGAAAACAATCATTTCTTGGCTATAAATTAATATTTTTGAAAGAAAATTTGTACAAATATTAAAAAAAGCAAGTTTTTTAACAAAATAATTTATCTAAAATTTAATTTTTTTATAGAAAAATAATTTTTTTGAAAAAATATTAATTTCTAAATATCTTCGCAATATCCTAAAAAATTCTAACTTTTTGCAAGTAACTTCATAATTAAATCCGTAAAAAATGACACCAATTTTGTTTTATTGAGTTTGTTTATTATTACAAAATTTGAATGCTTGAAAGCGAAAAATTGATATCATTTTTTATGGATTTAAGAATCATAATTTTTTCTTTTACCATTCTTTTGAAACACTTCAGAAATTCTGATTCACAAATGATAGGTTCATTCTACAAAAAGGTATTATTATATATATATATATTTGAACTGTCATGCGTAGTTTTATTAATCAGGGTTCTAAATCTAACGTACAGTGCGTGTTATCTAAATTATAATATTTTATAAATTAACACAAATCCATATTATGCATTGTGAATTGCTGTCAGAATGGATATATAGAAACAAACGTTAATACGCTACATGCGTGGGAAAATATAAGCAAAAAATATCAGGTGAAACAAAAAGACGTTTTGGCGCCGACTTGTTGCGGGTTTTATTTCATATACGGCACACACATCATCAAGTGATCGTATCGATCTCGTCATTTGGAGTTTTCGACTCGCTATGGACAGAGTAATGATAAGGGAAATGAAGCGTACGTATAATATGAGAAGCACCTAAGCGGGATCTTAAAGGTGGAATTAACGTGGAAGCGAATATACAAGAAGCGCTCCTGAGAATCCGATAAGGGGGATTGGCACTTAGCCTTGTACCTGAAATGAATGTTTCGAACGCGATTCAGGAGGTCCGCGTGTCCGGAGCTGTACTGTTCAATCACGTCCTTAACGTCGTAGGGTTTCAATGCTTCTCGGAACTTCTTGCGGGCCACGAAGTACTTCAGCTGTACGATTACATATTTTACATTTATGCTCATTAAGTATCAGATTTAGGGAAAATATATATTTATACTTATAAGTCAATTTACATATCATTGTGTGTTACATTAAAAAACAATTTTTAGACATCAATTATGATTGCATCGATATTTTATTTATTATAGACGTTAATATTCATTCAATTGACAATAAAATGAATTTAATTTGTTGATTTATTTAAGTATTATATTATGAAAATATAAGTAATTGAATTCAATCTATTTGCAATGCTTTCTTAATGTAGCAGAAAATTTGTTTCCAGTGGTGTCGGTTGATATTTTATTATGAATATTTAATGATTGTATTGTACTGTCTGAAACAATACGTGAAAGAGTATAAATGTATAAAATATTATGTCAGTATGAATTTTATTTAATACGTTTCATTTAAATGTGTAAAAAAATGTTTTTAAATAGACCTCCGTTTAAATAATGTATTCATATGAGTTTTAAAGTATTATCTGCAATAAAAACTCGTCATTTATGTTTAATTTAATAATTAAATATATTTTCTGATACGTTCACCAATGATTTCCATTATTTTATTTCTTTTTAATAATTTATTATGAATATATAATTCTTCTGATATCCCGCGTGGAAAAATTAGTCTGTATATAGTCTGGCAACATCTATCCAGATTACATCCATACTATATCCAGACTGTTTTTTCCACTAGGGATTATAAAACTGGTCTAAAGTTTGTTCTATTTATTATTATTTAAATTTATTTTTTTTAATTAAAACAATAATTGTTATTTATATTTCTTTAAAATATATAATATTACCTATCATTGTGTTAATAATTTTATTTAATTTTTTTAAACCAAATTCGTTTAAAATATGTAAAAATTATGATCGTGGTCTAGCGTCAAGCTTGTGGGATTGAAAACAGACATTTCTTGCCTCGAGACGATATCTTCGGTAGTATAGTGGTAAGTATCCCCGCCTGTCACGCGGGAGACCGGGGTTCGATTCCCCGCCGGAGAGTTTTTTTTGTTAAAAAACATTTTGAAACGTTTTAATAATAAGTACTGCTTAATAAAAAAATATTATTTAATATTTATATTATTTTTCATTATTTTCTATTATTTATTATTAAAAAGAATATTTTTTTATCTAGTTTTAGTTTCCTATAATTTCCCTTTGCAAAATTAAATACTCGCCCAATTTTGGTTCAATACTGGCTCTACGGTTAGAATAAATAAATGTTGAAAAAAAATATTGAATCCATTCTAAGTCGTTTATTAATTCTGGAAATCTCTCATAGGGTAATTATCAGTCTAAAGTTTTAATATTTTCGATTGAAGGTAATTTATTATTTCCCCCAGGAAATCATTAATTCATATTGTAAGTCGACCCACTTCATTGATAAACAGATTACATGACGAGTGTTAACTTAGACAGTAAACCGTATGCATGAATACATGAAATGTAGGGTTTAGTTATTTTAACGAGGTACATATCGTGTTTGTAAAGTGTGAACATCATGTCTCCAGACGCAGTATTCAAATAAAAACAAAAGGGAATCAAATAAATTCTGATGAAAGTAAACTGTCGTTGTCATTACAGGCACGCAATTCGGCGCATAGCCCCTGTAACATGACATGCCTGTGTCGCTGATGCACGTTAATAACAGTTTGCATGGCGCAGCTGTATCTTATTTAGTAACATCGCATTTCAACTCTTTTATTAATTGAATGAATTTCAACATGCAAAATCTAATCGAGAGAACATTAAATTCATTCAATAATCTTATTAGGATTCTAGTTAAAATCAACATTAAATCCTATTTAGAAATTAAAAAGAAATTAAAGAAATTCTTTCTTTTTTTTATATAATTTGACATTGTCTAATTTTGATCTTTCCCAACACAATCTAATTAGAATAATTATCTCAGCAAAGTCAAACAGCGAGTGGGTCGTTAGAAAGCCTTATGAGTTTTCGGGCAAAATTATCATAGTACCAGGGTTTCTTAATAAACCCTTTTTTCTCCTTTAATAAAAAAAAGTTAAATTTGATTTTCACAAAGGGATCAACCGAAAAGTTGTCGACCAGTTTCCTTATCGCATTACTGACCTGTATCCACATTCTTTGACAGTACCTTTGTCCTCATTAAGCTTTCAAGCTGAGCGAAAATTCGTGCGAAAGCAAAGTGAAAAAGAAAACTGAATCTCTTTTTGAGTACTTTAAATATTTGAATGTGAGAGCTTAGAGTTGAAATCACCGACAAACTTTATATGTACAGTTGCACCAAACAAGCAAGTGAATGATCAAATTTATGATTATTTTTAATTTTCGGGGATTAATTGTAGGTTCGAGTGATTAAATCGATGGAAGCGATCGGATAAAACAGTTGGTTAGACTGGCGTCGCAGGATTTGCAGTACACGGCACAAATTGGCATTCCCTTTAAAGATAATTATATTAGAGCATATATAAAAGAACACTCTCACACATTTTAATAATGCGACAGTGGCAACAGGCACAACACATAGCCACATATAGATATAGCCAGATCGATTTAGTTAGAGGACGGAGACAAAGATAGAGAGTCTCAAGTTTATTTATTGAGCAAGAATTTGAAATTGCCACAAACATAAATCGAGGTGCAATATCCATCTATTGGCGCAGTGAGAAGATCAATCGTTTATACATTCACAGCTTTTTTTGCATGTTTTCTCTTTTCTTGCGTTAACACATTATGTAAATCTATAAAAGTATACTGCTGCAAAAGTTTTTTTTTGACATAATTAAAAGTTTCGCTGAAAATATAGGGTGATTGCCGATGAATAACAATTTGGAAAAAATATTTGTGTCAAATTGATTATAAACTAAAGTAGAATGAAAACTGTTAAATTTCAGATAAAACAATGAAACTCTTAATTTAATTAATCAAAATTTTGTTCCTTTAACATTTTTATTCTAGTGGAACTTTAAAAGTCAGGGAGGGTCTAAAATGTATTTTTGAATTTGAGGAAACTTTTATGTTGGTTTGATCTGGAATATGAATTTTATTTGAATGTTTGTTTGATTAAAAACAATAAAAATTTTAATCAATAGTTAAGAGAAAGATGAACAAAACTATTGATCGAAGTGATGAAATTTTACGCATATTGGAGAATCGTGTAATATATTTGAGACCTACCATGAAATAGAAAGTGGGTTTTTAATAAAATTTGTAAAAAATTTTTAGTTATTCTTCTCTTAAAGACAAAATACAATTTTATTTTCAAAACTCAAAATTTATCCAAGTTTCATCTTTTTCTGTGATCATATTATTGCATGGAAATTTAATTTTTGCATAAAAGTGTTATCAAGTTATATTTGTACAAGTATATATAAAATAACAAAAATTGCAATGAGAGAACTCATTTCATAATTTGCGTATTCATAATTTATCTTTTTATGCATAATTAAATACAAATATAAAATT
>JABFPJ010002377.1:0-19927 GCA_022817425.1 Gryon sp. ZL-2020
GTGGCACGCGGAACCACTCCAGCCCGGACGACAGTGGCATGTAAAACCATCTCCGTGATCTTGACATGTTCCACCATGACGACATGTATCTGGTTCGCAGTGTCCACCGCGAAGAGCACAAGTCTTTCCTTTCCAACCGTTTCTGCAGATACACGTGAAATCGGCAATTTCGTCCACACATGTACCATTGTTACGACAAGGATTTGCCTCGCATTCATTTACATCTGCAATTGAAGTCATCATAACTTTGCATTAATTTTATAATAAAATGTAATCATCTTTATGGGAATTTACATTTACAGAGTAATAATCGTGTAATAGAAAAATCAAATGATGTTATACAAGTTGTTTCTAATTGACGGAATAATTCATTGTACCTGACGGCAATTATAGTAATTGGTAACCAAAGTGTATAAAGCATTTATTCTATCGAAAATAATGTTCAACAAAATGTCTTATTAATTATTTTCTTTAACATCATTATTAACTTAATTCGATTATACAACATCTTCTATTGAAAGAGAAATGCGAAATCATTCAGGCTAACTTTACTGTTGTAACAAGTTTTCTGACACTCCCTAGCCTCCGGTCATTTCATTTCTATGAACGCCTGGTACTTTAGATGCAAATACATGAAATTATACTTAATTTTCAAGTATTAAGCTATAATTTTGACCAATTTACAATTACCTACATATTATGCGAACAACATGTTTTTCATAAGTATGACAAACATGATTACATGAACTATACCGCTTTAATGTTTAAACACTTATAATTATTCATACATAAAATATAATGTTTTTTTTCGAATTGAATATAAATTACTGTAAAATGTTCTTATAAGTTAAAATAACTCATGTTAAACTCACCTTGATCACAAAGGTCTCCGGACCATCCTTCTCGACAAATACATTGGAATGAATTAATTAGATCAACACAGGTGCCGCCATTGAGACAAGGTTCTCCTCGGCAGTCGTTGATGTTTTCATGACAATGAACTCCCGTGTATCCTGGATCGCATAAACATTTGCCAGCACTGCATTTACCTCGGCCACCGCAGGGCATACCTTCGCTACCACAACCCAGACTATCATCCCCCGAGGCAAGCTGAGGATTATGAATGACCGCTTCGGAGCAGTTTCTGCCCTGCCATTGGGTCGGACAATGGCAGTAGTAATCAGTTTGTGTGTTGAAGCATGGGGCTGAATTTTTGCATGGATTTGGATTGCAGTGATCCCGGTCAATTTCACAGTTATAACCAGTGTAGCCAACAGGACAGACACACTCATACAAGTTTACAAGATCTCGGCATTCGCCTCCGTTTTCGCATGGATTGGACGCACATTCGTCGATATCAATTTCGCAGTTTTTGCCAGAATAGCCAGGAGTACAGGAACAGTGATAGTCATCCACAAGGTCTATACAGAGGGCGCCATGTAAACATTGTCCGACACAGTCATTGATGTTTTTCGTGCAATTTTTGCCAGTAAAACCACTGCGACAGCGACATCTGCAAGTAGAGTTTAATGTTTAATGATTAAATTAGTTATTGAAAGATCAGAGTTAAAAAAATAATATTTTTATATTTATTTAAATGTATTTATTTAATTGTTTTTTTATTAATTAATTTTTGAATAATACATTTACAAATATTCTTTGAATTTAATGATCTAATCAAGGCATCACTCACTTGTAGTCACCCGCCAAATTGATGCAAGTGATTGAATTCTTGCAGGGCGGTTCTCTGAGGGCACATTCGTCAACGTCGAACTGACAAAGTACACCTTGCCAAGATGAGGGACAGTTACAAACGAAACCGTTGACACCGTCAACGCAAGTGCCGTTATTTTGACACGGTTGGGATGCGCACTCATCAATGTCGATGGCACAAAACGGCCCGGTAAAACCGGCCGCGCAGTCACATATCGCCTCTTCCCCGATCTCACGACAGGTGGCACCATTCAGACATGGGTTCGAGGCACACGGGTTGTCCACTTTTTCGCAGGTTGACCCGGAAAAGCCTTCGGGACACGTGCACTTGTATTGGTCAGGTGCGGTGTTCTCGCAGGTCCCACCATTCTGGCATGGCTCGTGAGTACCGCAGTAATTGAGGTCCTGGTCACAAAGGATTCCGCCCCAATTAGTGTCGCAGATACACTGCCAGCTCGATCCATTGCAGTAGCCGTGCTTGCAACCTGGGTATGGAGTACACTGGTCACAAAGTTCACCGCGCCATCCGTGACGACATTTACATTCTCCGCTTACATTGCAGTGACCGTGCACCGGGTGACAACCTTCCTTACATACGGCTGAAATTTTCAATTTTATTTTTATTTCTATAAAGATTTCTTAAATATATAAATGAAATATCTTTTTTGTTTCATTGTAACGAAAAATATCCTTTGTACCATGGGAGATGATCTCCCTCGGTGCAAAATATACTATTGAAAAAGTCTGATAATAAAATTATTTTTATTATTTTTAAACAATTATTTTCAGGCATTTCCTATAAGAGATTATATATGATATTACATAATTATAGCCAAGCTTTAGGACTAAAGCGGAAGATACAATATAGTCAGAAAAATTTTCTGGTTTGAGTGACTTATGTAAGTCTCAGTGAAAAACATGTATTAAATTTATTTGTTTTTCATCAATGGTAAAACAAGTGGCAATACATGCATGCATAATGTTTTCGTATGATGAATATAATCAATAAAATTTATTACACACATAAAATGTATATTTACGCATCTTAAAATGCTGTTTAAAAATAAGATGAAGTAAATACACTACGTAATTAAAGATGAATAATACTTCAAGTCATTAAAAGCTTATGTTACAATGTTGTAAACTTAGAACAAAAACGTAAACCAAGTTCATATTTATAGGTGTTAAGCACAATATTTATAATTTAATTGCACATGATTCTGTCAGTTCATAATCAGAATTTACATACTCAAGAAAAGTAATTAATTAACATCAATTACTTCAAGAAAATTGCTTTTATTAAAAAATATTCTAATACTATAATATAATTGTTATATATTTTATATTTGTATTCTTTAATATATTTTGTTAATAATTACACAACGTAAAAATGAAGAGAAGAAAAATGAATGGTAATTAACGTGTTGTTTCTTTATTTTTGCTAAACGAATCAGCTTATAAATAAGCTGACCTTTTGGTATAAATAATTTGCTGAACTGTTAGTATTTTAATAGACGCAAAATTCATTTACATATAAATGTGTAATACGCGCAAAACGTTCTTCCGAGTCGCATATAAAATCCTGGAAATTACGTTTATAAATTACGCGGTTTCGTCGTCGGCTCGCATGTTTCATTCTAGCCGACTTTAAGATGCATCTTAATTAAAACGAAGATGCGAAGCACACCGAACTCGGCGGTAAATTATTTCCTTTTGGCCGTGAAACGAAATCTCATACACAGATATATCTTTGGAAGTTTACCGGTGGACTTTTTACCGTTACCGTTGGAGCAAATGCCAGCGCACAACATCTTTTGATTAATAATCTTGGTTCCGCTCGTCTTCTCGAGCGACGTATATTTGCAGATATTTATGCGATTGTGCCGAGTAAGATGAGGTACCAAAGTGACATTACCAATGACGTTACGCATTTTGCATTCAACTTTTACGTTTAATATAATTGTGCTTTAATATATTTTCGCTGATTAACTCTGTGAAAACTTAATATAATTATACTAATATGATATTTGTTATATTTTTATTTTAAATTAAATTACAAATGAAAATAAAAGATATGAAAAGAAGTTTTAATAATCTAACAAGTTCCATTGAGGTGTGATGACTCTGAATAAAAGTAATTTTTCTTTGTTCATACAATTGAAAGGATTCTTCAAATATATTTCGGCAAGATACTCACTCACGTAAACTTTCATCTCATCTAGAAACTATTTCTACAAATTCCTCTTTGACATTTTGATTAAAATGAATTAACCGTTGATAAGATCCGTCAATAAGTATATTTTTGTGCATTCATCATAGAGATCGAATTTTCAATTGAATTGACGATCATCACAAGTTGATGGATCATAGAAAATCAAAAAAGCTATTGAATCCAGCTACTTATGTACAATTAAAGAAATAACTTTTTGCACGCTGTTCTTTTGTCCCGTGGCTGGCTGTCGTCATACGTTACATAACGATACGCCGATGATACCAACGATTCCGCAAAATTTCATCTCGTTCTTTCACCTCGTTAGCAATGGCAATAACCTCATCGTCGTCGTTCTAAAAAAACCCGATTATAAGAAGAGGGGAAGAGATAAAAAACGAGAAAAGATAAAGAAAAAAGAAATAGTCAAGAAACAAAAATGAAAAAAAAGGAGGAAGAGAGACAATTTTTATATCCATTCTGATGTACATTATTTATCCGGTCTGAATTGTGTTTGGCCGCGAACACGAGTGAGATAATTTTTGAAATTTAATGCAATGATATGCTAATGAAATGCGCGAATTTGCGGAGAGCAACGTTCTCCTCACGGCGTGTCGGCACGAAGGAAGCGCACAAGTGAAATCCACCGGCTGACCTTTTGACGCTGTGAAGCCAGTTTTCCCGTGCGCCAGGAGAGCGCTCGGTTTTTCCTATCGCCCTTTGGTATTTCCATATACTACTCGTTTTTTATATATATTTTATTTACTTTTATTCATATATTACAAATAAAGTATATCTGATTATAATTATATAATTAAAAAAACTGAAAACAAACACAGCTAAACATTTTGTTGTTAAAAAAAATAATTTAAAACATTATTGCTAAAATAAAATCAGAACTAATTTGAATTAATCAAACTTTTCAACCGCTTATTACTATTATATGAATAAATTTTATAAAGCAATTCTAAGAATATATCAAATAATGATTTTATCGTATTTTTTGTATCTGAATAGCTATCAACTATCAAAGAAAAATGTTTGTATTAAAAATGTCTAAATTTCCGGCCTATAAAATTAATTTATTAAGAAGTTTTCCTTAAGAAAAAAGTGTAATGTAATTTCAAGATGGCTCAAGTTACACAATTCCTTACAAGATGCTATACATGGCCGGTAATTTTATATTATGAGTAAAACGACTCGTCGAGAACATTTATACTTTGCTTTTATTGTCGATTGTTGAGTTTTACGATTGTTTTATCAAAATAGCGCATAGTTGGACGAATATTAACGGTATATATAAAACCTTAAGTCGAATAATTTATTCGCGACTGTTGTTACCAAGTACATAGTACGTAAATACCCCGTAAATATAAAGAACCTCGAGCGCGAATGAAGTGTTAAAACTATTAGACCGCAGTGATTCTTCCTTTTTTTCTTTATCTATTTTCAGATTCTGGACACATTTTATTAGACATTATAGATACCGTTTATCGATAAATATTTAACCGCATGATCGCAATGGGAATTATGCATTATTCACGTGGGTTTACTACATGTGAATATTTATAGTTGAGTGACCTTACGTTGAATTATTTTATAATGAGAAAGGTGTGAATTTTCCCGATTAAATGTTCAGTAATTAAGTAGAAGGTCGTTTTGTTAATAATGAGTCGAGTTTCTTAATGTCGACGGGGGAAAAATGGATGGTTTATATGAAAAGCTCCGACATTCAAATTATAAAATTATCATATTGTCAGAGAAAGTTTCTCCCGTGAATTTCAATTTTACATCATAAATTCATTTCTGTAAATGTTATTTCTTCGCGGTGTTTGCGTTGATAATTATTCTGATGTTTACCTCGTGCAGTAATGGTTTGTTTAATGTTAGTTTAACAAGTTTTTGCATTTATTATCTTAATGTCTATAATCGTTACGTGCAATTCATAATGCTCCATCTGATAAATATTATAAATATGTGAATTCCAATTCTTTTTCATTAAGTGTTGAAGGAATTGAATATTTGTACAAAATAGCCATTTCAAAAGGGAGCTACAGTTTCGTTCAAGTCCGAAATAAATCTGACGAAACAGGGTCTCTTAATTATATATTGTGACCCCAAAAAACGAAGCGGTCTATTCGTTTTAATTAAAAATCTTCCCATCACTTGTCACCAAAACCCGTAAATTCAGCGACCATTCGTCAACTTGTCGTATTCATTTCCGAGAACCGCCTATATCCTTGCGAGTCTTAAAGGCTATCCCCCTAACTCACGTATCCACAGCGACAAAACAAAGTCTTTCACATAGAGAGAAGATATCTTGGTTGTGTGTAAGGTCGGCCTGGTTCTCAGGACCACTTAAGTCCGTCGGTTCAAACTGAATTGCAAATGAAGTTGAAGCTGAATGAAATGGAGACGATGAAAGGAATCAATGATCGCGACGAATTTTTGCCTTCTTGACGCATTGGTGGTGAAGTGTCGGGTGGCCGCGCCGCGGGGAGGCGGAAATAATGATTAGACGGCAAAGAAAGAGCTGTTATATTATACGGCGCTCCATTATGTGCCGGAGAGGAAGGCTGGCGTGATCTGTCGCTACCTTTGTACATACGTATCGTATGACATGCGCCCATTAAGCAACGCGCCACGAGATAATTCGTAGGTTTTACGATCGTCTTCCACCTCTGAACAACGACTTTCGTCTACGGTGTCCCGACTATAATTTCATTTATTACTGTTATCTTCCGTCGCATTATGATCCTCTTTCGTTGCCAATGAAATCATCATCTTCACGTCATGTTTTGCGTCCCGATGATTTACTGGCGAAAATTTAACGTCTCAAACATGACGCGCGCAAATTTCTTCTTTTGTCTCTTTTTTTCTGCTTTTTGTTTTCCGATTGTTTCGGATGCAATGTTCATTAGTGCACTGCGCAGATTCGTGCAACTTTGGAAGCAATCGAAATTGTCATCTTATGTAATTTTATGTTTAGTTTGAATATGGTTATTAATCGTATGTATTTGTGTATTGATGTATATATGTGTGAGTGTGCGGATGAAATTTCCGCGTGTTACGTAAAGGATTGTAGCCGGCGGTGGGTGAAAGGTTACAGGTGTAAAAGCGCTTCACCTGCCAATTTGTTGTTTACACTAACAATGCCGGCAACAGCATTCAACAAAATTAAGCGCCGTTCAAAAACTTATCGTACGGTGCGTCATTCCATTAATTACGACCATCGCCATTTTTGTAAAACTGGAATTTGCTGGAATTTCTCACGTGTGTCTGTCTATCTGTCTGATGTGCGAATTTTATTTTAAAAGTCATAATTGATTCTGAATTCTAACTTGAATTTTATACATAGTTACGCTATGAAGATAAACTACGGAGATGTTGAAATTTATTTCTCCAATTCACGCTTAAATAAGACGATCGTTTCCTTTTGGTATTCATCTTATCTTTTTCAATCTTCGTTTAATGAAACAAAAGTTTCAGTTTTTCGAATCATAATCTAAATGTTTCCTTTATTAATGTTACATTTCTAGAAATTCCATGTAGATTTTGTTTTAATTTTAATTGTAAATACCTTCTCAACCATTTTGCAAGATTCCGATTGAAATAATCCGTTTTTTAAGAAGTTCATTTTAACATTATAAAGTTCAAATTTCTGTTGAAAGTTTTGTTTTGGTTTGACCTACAATAATCAATCATTAAACGTAATCAATAATTTTCCATTTAATTTGGGTATATTAATTTGTCATCGTGTAATATTTTTCACAGTTTAATACTTCCTGTTGTTTGTAATCTCATTTCGGGATGCATGCGGCGTAACATATTATAGGCCAGGGACCGCGAAATAAATCATCGAACGCGATCACGCCAGGGACCGGCATTGAATTTCATTAGCATGCATTTAATTAATTGGGTTCTATCTTTGGTGGCCGATGCGTTCGTTCGGGCTCCGTTACACACCACGCCAAAGTGCATTTTGAATAACTTTTTCGGTCAGCGAGGCGAACGTCCCGATAATTCGCGAAAGGTAGGATGTTTATATTAATATCGTATAACGAGGTGTGGTGAAATCTTATATGAATTTTAAAACGACAAAAAGAATAGTATAAAAAAAGGTGACGACGGCAATTCGGCACTTCTTTTTCGTTCTTTTTTTCTCTCGTCGACAATTTAGCCGTTTATGGATTGTTATAGTTTTTGTCAAGACATGAAAAAAAGAAGTTGTCGAAAGAAGAATTTTAATTGCATGCCCGCGATGTTAAACAATATTTGCAGATTTATCTTGCTTTTAATCTGTAAACTGACATTTAGTTTGAACTTTCTCACACTCTTACTACATGGTTATTTTCTTTGTGTTTGACGTCGCTTAAGGGAAAATTTAAACTGCTTTTTAACTTTTGCAAGTTTTCTAAAATTATTTAAGAGTTACAACTTAATTGTATAAATTATAAATGAAACTCTCGTAGATTAATTAATGCAACTTGTCTTTCAATAAATAATAGCTAAGACAAAAAAATGTTTTCGAATTACATTGGAAGTATTCTGTTTTTTTCTTAAATGTACCTGATTGTAATTTAGTTTAGAAATTTGTACAGAAATTATATGCAAAAACTTGACTTTAAGTAACTTAACGATCTTTTTCCCTCAATATTTCAGGTATTAATTGATACTCAAAAACGCGTTTATCCATTAAAAACTGTTCATTTAAATACAATATGTCTGTTATAATGAGCACCCTCACACATCCATACACCTTTCGACGTTCATATTGCATGCGTATTACACATTTATCATTTACTCAAACCGGGTTGATTACTGTGCCAAAAAGCGTAAGAGCGAAAATGAGTTAAATTGAAGATATTTTGAGGCCCAATTAAAGGTACTCATTACGGTAAAAAAAGGAAAGCTTCAAAAACAATTGTATGATGGGAGGGTGGTGTTTACCTGTTCCGCAGTCAACACCTTTCCAGCCCTGGATGCAGACTTTATCGCCGTTCTCGTCGCAGGTGTAGTGACCGAAAATGTCGTTTCGGGGTCGGCAAAATTTCGTGCAGGTGGCATTGTAATAATGGTCCGTGCATTGTACGCGCACACGGTAAGCCAAGTGCGCGTTTCTGCCTTGATGATCGAGCGTGTGCCAAGTTAGACCAGGAAGCACGATGCCACTGTAGCTCGCTTCCTCGATGACGCCTGCGCTTGCTTCGTCCCTCGCTTGGAGAATAAGCGTAAATTGTCTCTGTAATTTGAATTTATCTATTAATATGTCATTCGTTTCACATTCAACAATTAAGCCAGACTTAACTTAATCCAGCCTTAATGTCTCAACTTCATTCACTAAATTGCTCGCGTTTATAAATATCATTTTTTCTAATGACAATTTTGAATTAAATACACTTTTTTGTTCGTTATTTTTATTACAGCCAAGATGTTAATATTTAATAACCATAAATAACTATATTCCATCTATGTGGGGAAGGAAGTTGTTTTATGATACTTTCTGCGCAAAGAATTTCGTCATTTGACATTGGCGGAATAAAATAAGACTAAGAGAGCGAGAAAGAGAGAGAGAGCAGAAAAAAAGAAACAAGAATTGTTTGAATTGTACATTTGAACTACAAGTTACACTCGTAGGATATTTTATTGCGTTAGAGCGAAACGCTGGTACGGGACGTATCATCAGTTTGGCTGATGTACACAATAGAAACTCTATATTACGAGACGAATACCTCGATAGGTCGTTAACTTTTACTGTTATTGACTTAGGATATCTTGGAATCAGGAAGGCGTAAAAGTAATAACTATTTCCAGTAGGATTTATTAACAAATTTAATATTATTATGCTTTGGTATTACGATGTTTAACTAGAGTTAAACATCGCGGTGAAGTTAACCTGTTGCAGAGTGTATTTAAATTGAAGGAAAGTTTCTCGCGATTAGTTAAAAGTTCAAAAGTAAATGGGACTCCTGGAAGGAGGTCGTAAAATGAAGGCTTTTGCATGAAGTACCGATAAATTAATTACCAGGATTTTCAATTTGTTTATATATACTTTATTTAAAATTACGTAACGCTTTATTAAATCATTGATTATTTTTATATCTATTGTTTATTACTTTCATTTTTCTTTCCCTCTCCAAAAAAATACCAATATTAAAGTGTACAAATCTATATTTTTAAACTTATTTTTATTATTCAACTTGTTCCATAATTTCGGTAAACCTTCATTCAGTGACTTTCAACTTTCAGACTCTCATAAAGTTTTGCTTTTAACTTACAAAAGAAACTGGGACAAATAATGTGCCATATGCGAAATGATGGTCTTGTCTTTTACAAGTGCGTGGCGTAACGGGACTGAGCGATCGTGCGAGAGTCTCGTCGTTGGTGCATCGAGAGGGAAAGGAAAGTACGAAACGGGAACTTTGTAACCTTTCGATGAGAAATTTTCGACTCGACATTCTGATGCACACGGCCGCGCGTTCGCCGCGAGCGTTTCCATCGTATTATGCATATAAGCTTCTCGCTAATCCCAAAGACTGTACAGCCACGGCTGATCAGAATGTGCACTGTGTCATCGAGACAGTGTGGAGAGTGCGCAAGTACACGCTGTATATTAACGGCCAAGCAAGCGCTCGTCTTGTTCGACTAGCAGCTCGTATACCACCTAGAGTAGATGAACGCTAATTGGTGTTAATTGGTGGCGAGGTTCCAAGCCCGACTTTCCCACGACTGCTTACTTTTGTCTCTTGCCTATCTGGAATTTTATCCAGTCACCCCTCGGAGTATCACCAAAAATCTTCAATGAATTTGCACTTTTTTAAATTAGAAAATTAATTATTGAGAAACCTGTTTTAATTCAGTTTAATTTTATCGTAGACCATTTAAATTCATTCTGCTTTGACCTGATTTTGCTGAATTTTAATGCAATTTTAAATAGCATTTTCGTATGGTTCAGTGATGGTTCATCAAGGAAATTCTCAATTACATTAAAGCGTAAATTAAGAACAAATTGCAATAAAAATGATTCTGGATATACAAAAATTATTTCAGATTCTGTTGATAAACTAATAAATCATCATACTGGTTTACTAAATAAATCTTCTGAATAACTATACATAATACATTAAGGTAATTCTTCAGTCAATGTCGCTGTTTCTCTCTTCCTCTATTGAAGTCACCATTAGCTCTATCCTTTTTATTCTTATATAGCGAAAGAATCACCTTAATCTGCTAATCCGTTTAATAGTAAAATAACAACTTAACCAAATAGATTATATGATTGATTAATTATTTTTTGATGGATTAATTTTTCAGATGAATGAGCATATGACGGGTCGGTTATTTAATCATAATATCTCTATGAACAATTAATCAGCTACTTGCAGAATCTATCTGGATTTTTACTATAAAATTTGATTATATCATTCAAACTATCAACTATATACCACAAATTTATAGTTTAGAAATAGAATAACAGCACTTTTATGAGACCACAATAGGAAAAGACTGTCAATAGTAACTGAAATTCGTTCCAGCATATGTGATGCTCCTTCTGGGAACACAGCGCACTTTATGGTTAATCATAAAATAAACTGCGCGATTGAATGCCTGACAATTGCATGGAAGATAGAAAGTTGCGCGTATGTACAATGTTTAAAGATGCACCAGGCACTTCTCTCACTTATAAAAAGACAATATTCCATGGAAAATTATCTTATTCAAAATGATAATTGCAGAATAATTATTATTGATGAAAAAGCAAATATTTTTTTTCTTTTTCATCATCATCATAACTCAAGAAAAAATTGTTCAAGAATGTTTAATCTTCGGTAATTTCGCATCTCAGACCTTCGATCGATAATGAAATAACTCAATTTCGCTTTCATAGTATTCTTCCGACGCATTGCATTGAAAATAAAACACTTGAAAACATTACACAATACATCATCTTCTAGTCAACTCAAATGTCAAACATTTCCCATATCTACTACAATGGCACACCTGCAAAAAAATGCTTGAACATCGCAAAATGAATACCATTGTTACATATTTTGCTTCGTTTCTTCTAAATGTTACTCGATAGTGCGTCAGAGTTGGGAATACGAAAAATCATTGAGCGTCTATTCGAAACGCTGTCATTAAAGATGTCGTTGAATGTTTTCAAGGAAGAGTCGTTAGTTGTTTCGCAAACTTCAAGTGAAACAAGGCTCGGAAGTGCTCCTACAAAAGGGAGTGGGAAATCGAGTGTGGACGTTTTCTTGGAGAAACGATTGAGGAGGAAGAAACGAACGGTTCGTATATATAAGATGTAACGCCAATCACGGGTCATGGAATTTGCGTGGGCGATCGTGACTCTGTCGGAAATAGGCTGCACGACACAGGTTATCCATAGTCGTAGACTTGTCGTCATTGTCCATATAGAATCGATGTTGACTTTGAATTTGAAATTGTTCCTTCTTGATAAACTTTGAAATTTTGAACCAATTGATGATTTGGTTATTATTGGTTTCAAATAAGATGACGAATCAATCGTTGGAAAAATGTTCTATTTGCAATTTAAATTAAATATTATTCAATCGCATCATAGGTTGGAGAATTTTAATTGATGATCAGTTTTAGAACAGGTTACATCAGAGCAAAATTAGACAGATCAATCAAAGTTTTGGTACATTAATAAAACATGAAGGCCTACGAGAAAAGACAGTAAAGCTGCTGAGATTTAATTAAGTGTCTGATAAATATACATTTTTGATAATCTTCTACCTATTTGGAGATCTCTAGTTTTTTGAAATACTTGTTAAGCATGGGATGTAATATAAAAAACGTGATCGATATTTTTTGTAATTAATAACTGTATAATTTTGAAAGATTAGGTCACGAAATACGGTGAACTTAATTTTATTAAGGGTTTTACATTATTTTTGTACTTATGATTATGAGGGGGGGGGGGAATAATAAAACTAACTGAAATCATGTCAGAATTTGCTAGTTTTTTAAAAAAACTAACAAAACTAACTGAAATCATTCCAGAGTCATGCTAGTTTTTTTACAAACTAGCAAAACGAACTGAAATCATACCAGAGTCATGGCACGGATGAGACGGGTCTCTCAATTTTGGAAATCAGACGTTTTTTATTATTAATTGGTGCTTTATTTTTACAACTAGTTTCCTTGTTAAAAAATCTTTGTGTTTCTGTCAAGAATTTCAATATGACATAATTTTACATTAATGTCACTGTAATAAACTGGTGTACTAGTAAATGAGAATACAAGTAATCTGATAAAGTGGCTCATTGATAATCGATAAACCGGTAAAGCGCTAAAAGGGTAAACTAGTAAACGGGTAAACTGGTAAACTGGTAAATGGGTAAAAGGGTAAAGTGGTAAAAGGGTAAACTGGTAAATAAGTGTAAACCAGTAAATGGGTAAAATGCTAAACTGTATAAATAATATCAATTCATTAATTATAGTAACTCAAAAAAAGTTAGAAATAAACCATAGTAAGTTTTTTTCTATAATATATCATTTGTGTTAATATATCATTAATTCCTTTTTCACTTTAAAAACAATGTAACCGCAAAAAGTCGTTACATCTTACAGATTTGACTAGTTTCCCATACAATGTCTCCTCATTCTAGCCATCCATATCAATAATTTCACCACTTATCTAACTTCTAATTACCACAGGTCTCCACTTGGTATTCCATAGGTAATAAACTGATTAAACTATTATCGAGAATGAAAAGTGAAATCTAAATTTCTATTCTGCCTGAAACTCGCTAAGTTTAACTTGTCCTCCTGGCATTCGCTAATTTTTTTATTTCTTTGTTTTTTCTTTACTTAAACAGTGAAATTGAACCGTCTACTTGTCTGGCGTTGCAGCTTTAGTTCCCGTAGGCTGTCTATCGTGTCAGACAGGTCGTCAAGTTTGCCGACTCCATGATGGTCGTGCAGTTGCCTCTTTATTAATCGACTTTCCATCGGTCATTAAAGTTTATCGATTACGATCAATTTTTCCAACGCCCCCGACCCGGCTGGAATGGCTATTTATTGCCCCGGTGGTCTATTAAGCTGCGTCTTAATTAATGTCAAGCGGCGGTGTATCGTGCTAGCTGATGGGCATCAAGAACCCATTCGCACCGGCTGTTATAATGACTCGGCCAAATTCGAGCGCCTAAACCTCGACGTGATGTTTTTTTTGCACAATAAAGACCAACAGGTATTTGTTACAATCGTCCTTTTTCTTTGCCGACACGAATAGACGTCGATCATGTTATTAGAGATGATTAAATTTGCACTATTAGTACCATTACAGTATTGTCGGGACGTTTTTTTTATTTCGCGAAGGCCATTCACTTGAATTCAGAATAATATAAGTACAAAAAAAGAACAAACGAATAAGAAAAGAATAAGAAGAAGAAGAAGAAAAAAAGGTACAATCAAATTATTTTTGCCTTGACATAAGGACCCGATATCATTTAATTTAAAGGACTGTTAAAGGCAGAACCAAATGTCTTGTCATTCTGGTTTCAAGTGGTTCCGTGTGGGCCATTAAGAAAGAAACGTTAATTATGCAGCGGTCTTGTTCTGTGAACACTTTTTGGTGAACTGACTTTGCCACGCAACTTGGATCCGATGGCGTTCGCGGAAAAGATCGAGCAAACGAGGATGCGATTGAAATTCCGTTGTCAAACGTTAATCGTAAATAAGTTGCACGGAAACGGGCAAATAAAAAAGACGATGCATAGTGTTTCGTATTTTGTTTTTTTGGTTCTTTTCTGTTATATCTTTCGTGTGTGACGCATGCCGCGAACAATTTAGTAATGATCACTGTTAATGCGCTTGGACATGTAGATGTTCATTTGTAAGATTCATTAGGGGAATGCTATTGCGAGAATGAAATTTATTAATGATCGCAGCTGAGCTTTCGGAATCTTCTGATGGCTGCTAATGAAGGACATATATCAATAGTTATCGCTAGTCGTTGGTCTTGATAGATACCGCCGATCAAACTGTAAATTGAGATTCAACGTAAAAACCAGTGGGAACTGAGTTTAAGATTTTTCTCTAATAAGTTGTTAATATTCTTTGTATATGTTTAGATGGAAGCAGATTAATTATGTCGCTTGATAGACTCATACAATTTATGCTTAGTTCACAACAAATAATCCTTTCTATTATATAATTTGATGTTAAGATACGACAAAATGTTAATAACGCGATAATTTTATCGTCTTTTTCATTATATTGTCGTATTCATGGCGTTAGAAGTGACAGTCATAAAGAGTTTGTTTGAGGAGGAAGTCTTGTATACTTAAATGGTTAAGTTATGCATTAAATTCAGTGTAATCTACAATTTGATCAGGCGTGAATAAAAATAATGTTAGCATGTGATTATGCTTCATTCAAAGATAACATTTTAATAAGCTAACATTTTCATTGAAATCACTGAAAAGTTCATTTATTTAACGATACGGTTCATACAATGTAAATTCAATTTACCACACATTTATTTCTAATATGAATCTTTAACTGTAATTAGATCTCTCATAAGTTAACTTAACATACGTGAGATTCAAACAATTACTGTCCAAGTAGTTTTAAATGCAAACCTCGTCCTTATGTTTAAACTTACCAAACATCGTTTCTATATATGATTATATACTCTACGCGATAACATAAACCTTAAGACACGGTTGATTTTTCTGAACCTAACCATAAACGATAATGAAAACAGCAGAAAAGTAATACAAAAATGTGATTAATCTTGATTTTTAAGAGTACGTTGCAAGCGAGAAGAATGTTCTGCTTTTTGTTTTCATATAAATTAGCTCGCGCGATGTTCAATTTGCTATTCATACTCGTAACAAGACTGGACGTTTTATTTTGGTATCGAAACATTGTAGCTTCCAGATAAGCCGTCTTCAGTTGTTAATCCATACATTATATTAACCAGATGCCCGGAGCACGTCCCACGACGCTCTTATTATTCAATTACCCGACTTACAAGTTGATTGGTCATACAAATGCGCGCATTATCCGCGACGTATAATTGCATCCAATATAATTGTGCTTGTGTGTGTATGTGTTCATGCGCAAGTTGCAACAGTTAACAACTAAATTTCCCGTTTGTGGTGTGCAAAATTATTGTCTTATACTGCACGATGAAAAAGTCAATAATTGTCCGAGCACATTTTTGTGCAAATATAACATTTGCTATTTAACATTTGCTAAACTAAACTTGAATTCAACGCTTATTAAATGTTTACAAAATGCCTTTGCTACATTGGGAATTGGCTGTTGAGAATGCAAAAAGCCAATCGCAATAATTCACGAGAATAGGACAATTTTTCAGCGTTGTTTTGCTCGCGTCGGGCATTTTGCACGCGCTGTCCCATAAGTTAGCGCGCCACAAAAGGCCGAAATTCGGGCGTGATTTACATACGCTAAGCCGGGGACGGACGGACGTTTTCATTAGAGATAGCATCTCGGTTGCCCAAATTTATACCAATTTAACGAAAGGCCACGTATACCCGAAATGAGTCATTAAGGCGAATCATTTGAGTTTGACCGTGGAATCTAAAAAGGGGGATCCGGGGCCACAAGGCCAAACGTCGTTTCGTCTTTGGTAGCGAGACCGTAACATCGCCAGTATTGGTGCGTTTCATACACAACCATATCCAACTTATACCAATGCAGTATATTTCTTGAGTCAAAGAAATATATCTTGGTGAGTTGCGCGTTGCCATTGGTTACAGGTTACCTGAGGATTTATCCACGAAACGATGGGCTCGTGGCATTCCAACGATATTAAATGTTCAGACTGCAAATGCAAACTTTTATATGCACATATAAGCCGCGTGTATATAAAAGTGTGCCGCATATAAAATGTGCACGGAGTAAAAGCTTTTTAATAATCTGCTACATTTAACTTAGCAGGGGCAAGAAATTATTGAGAAAATCGTTTTGTGATTTCGATTGGGCGAGACGATAAATTCGACGCTTGATGGTGTAGCGGTTCTTTGTCTTAGCGCGCCGCCTTCCCACCGAAAGTCGTGGCAAAACCTTAGTCTGTAGTTCGAGGCTTCGTGTTAACTGATTATTATGCCGATTGGATGGGGATTCAGAGTAATCTTAAGCAGCGTCAGACAGGAAGTGTGAGATGAACTCTGAGGAAGCGCGCGATGAAATTCTTGATCTTGCTTAGGGAAGATTAGAAGTATTTGATTCAAGATAAGGGATATATAAATAGATGTTGAAGATATGCCTTTAGGTAGAAGGATGTTTAAATGTAGTGAGTCGAAATTGCGAAGATGATTAATTGAAAGATACGAATGAACAGATTTATGGGAATGATTTAAAAAGGCGATAGGCGAAATAAACCTTTTTAAGTTAAACGGAAGGTTAGGTATATGATGATATAGATTGACTTATGGTTATGGATATGATGGAAGAACGAAAACATCTTCGGTGTTTCTGTACTAATTTACTTGAAGATAAATAATTTAAAATGCAGATTCATATAATTATTCGATTTTATTTGTTGAAAATGTGACGCTTTTATGGTGATACGTTAATGTAAAGTTTTTAGTCATTTCAACATTATCTCGTGCAGAAAATGTATGAGATACGTTTAAACGTTGAAATTAAATTGAATATAATGAATTATCGACGATACCGTTATTAAACAGATTTAATTTGAAACAATTCGTTATATAATATATAGTATAATAAAATTTATTATTTACAATTTAAAAAAAAAAACTTTATTTGATTTTGTTTTTAGATTTCGGTTCACATAATATAATGAATGGATAATGCTGATCTAATTATGAATAATAAAAAGAACAAATAATTTGTTTTAAATCAGCTTTCATGAAATACATTACATTTTATTCTTGCATAATACTTTCATAAAATCTTATTTCATTAATTTCCGACAAAGAAATTCTGTTGAATTTATGAACATTCTTGACTAAACAATGTAATTTAAAATCTGAAGGCAAAAGCTTTTCTCAGTTAAAAAGTCCGACTTCAAATTTTGGGACAAATGCAAAAATCGCGTTGCATGGTTTCACGTGCACTTTTTCCTGAACATACTTATTGCCTGCACGAGCGGCTTACAAAGTTTACAAACACAAAGTCGGACTCTTCAAACAATCCTTGTGTTCAGTATGTGCTTTAATATTTAATATGCGCGTTTACGTTCGCTTCAGCGAAAGATGACGAATCCTGGGACTTCTTTTGTGCCAGTTTCGACCGCAATGAAGCGAGAGCAAGAAGAAGAAAAAGAAGAAGCGTATAAGAAACGAAACGAGATGTATAAAAAAGAAAGAGAAAAAAAGGATGCAAAAAAGAAAGACTGACAAAACGACGAAGACGTCGCAGAAGGAGAGGAAAAAAGTTCAACAGGTTTCTTCTGCACCCTGGCCCGAGTGATCTCCGCTTGAGAGCGCACACGGGTGGGAGTATATAACGTGTCGACGAAGAGTTACGAAATCGTGTGGCACAAGCACGTCACGAGTCTGTTTGTACAGGTCTGCGCAGTACTCTCGAGTGCTCATTTTCAATACGCTTCGAACTCAGAAGCATTTGTTTTATGAGCATAATGTAAACCCTTTTCATTTTTAGGCCAATATTTGCGCGGTAAATATTTCCTCACACTTGTTGTAGAGACAATCACTTTGCGACTCTGGCTTGAGTTAGAGTTCCGCTTCGTCTTTAGCGCAATGCAAATTGATCGACTCGTTATTTGCATAAAAAATTGAATCAACTTAAAAATCATATATTCCAGCGTTAAATATCGTTTAATACTTTTCTTTGGACTTTCGTATTGGAGTTTCTTTTGATCAAAGTTAAAAGAGAATTATAATTGCAATTAAATTGTAAAATTCAAAGGGTTCATACACGCGCAATGGCATTTTAATAAGCACGGAAATCATAACCATCGAAGACGCATTCATCATTGCGGCAAATTATGAATGATTGTGTTGTATCCACTCGAATTTCATCCCACGTGATCGATCTTCGCTGTTTAATTAAGTCGAGGTATTCGTGTGAGGACAAAAAAACGCGTTCTCATCAATTAAACACGTTTGATGACCGCGCGTTGAAAATGTGCATTTTAAAACTATGCTAATTTAAGTGGCGATCGCGTTCGTTTGTAAGGTTGTTATTAAAGTAGAAGAAGTTTGACGTACTGTCCATCTGAAGGTGAAGTGGAGTTGTAAAGTAACCGGTTCGTTGAGGGTGAATGTGTTTTGGCCCAAGGCATGACTAGATACGTTGCCGAAGCTGCAGGAGCCAATTGCAGTGACGTTCGATTGATATTCCTTAAGGCACAGCCAAAAGGCTGTCGTGCACGGCGTCGTGCAGGGCGGCTGTTGACTTCCGCCTTCGCCATTTCCTCCGCCGCAACATCGCCCGTCCACTAAGGTGCCCCGATTATTCGTCAACGAGAGGATCTGCACCTCAAAATATCCGCTACCGTTTGTCGCCTAAAATTGAAAACAAAATCAAAATAAGATTAGCTTAATTTAGTTTAACTTTTAATTAGCTTTTTTATTTTGGGCGATACAATAAATATAGTTTTTCTTAAGTGACATTTTTATGCTAATATTCCAGTACAAAACGCAAACTGTCTTAAGCGTCAAATGTCAAAATATTGATCGTTTGTTTTTTGCACGGAAGGAATTAACTGATTAAAAATTTAGTTAAAACTGTGACAGTAATGTGGTTTTCGTGATTTTGACTAAAATTTGACAAATTTTGATGAATTTTTACTAATATTTTAATCAGTTATTTTCTTCCTTGTGGGTGTTTTGCCAGGTTGGTGTTGGATAGTGTTCTGTTTTGATTCGGACAGGTTAGTTGATGTCGCTGCAATTTCGATACTGTCATGACCGCCGTATATTTTGGAAACCAAGAAATCATTTTTCAATGTTTTGTGTGGGTATGTGTATATGTGCGTATACAATGAGGAAACAATCTAGGAAAATTTACGGG
>JABFPJ010002378.1:0-19910 GCA_022817425.1 Gryon sp. ZL-2020
TTGTTAGTTTTCTTTCGTTTATTATTTTAGTTACTTTTTTTTAGTTTTCTTGGTTTTTTGAATTTTCTTAGTTTTCATCATTTTGTTATTTTTTCTTAGTTTTCTTATTTTAATTAGTTTCACATTCTTTCTTTTCTTAGTTTTATTAATTTGATTATTTTATTAGCTTTCTTACTTTTCTTATTTGAGTTTGTTTGTAATTTTAGTTTTTAATTAGTTTTCTTTTATTATTTAGTATGTTCATAGTTTTCTGTTTCTTTAAGGAAGTTATCTTAGTTTTGTTAATTTTATTAGTTTTCTTATTTTTCTTATTTTATTATTATTATTTTTCTTTAGTTTTCTTAATCTTCTTCAGTTAAATCTTTAATTTTGATCTTCAACTTTAATATCGATATATTTGAACTTTCATTAACAAAATTTTCGCAATTTGCTTTTTTGAACAACTGATTTTTCGTAACTTGTATAAATAATCAAAATCAATTAATAATTTGCTATATAAATAATTGTCACTTTTTTTAAATTATTTCAATCATAGTTAATGCATAGTTTTGATTGTAGGTCAGAAAAATTTTTGATTTTTTGTAAATAAAATACTTTTTCATTAAAATCATTGATTTTTTTCAAAAAAATCATTTCATTTAAATCGCGATTTTAATCTTTTGATTTAAATCATCTCAACCCTATTTAAAAAGCTAAATCTGAAGTAAATTCAAGTGATTATAAATGTATTTTGAATATATTATGAATTCATTAAGAATATATTAATAATATATTCATAAAGAAAAAATATATTAAAAATATATTCACCAAATTTTGTTCGTTTTAAAAAAAAGATATAAAATAAGAATAATTTAAAAATGTCCTGACTTTTCCAGAAAAATAAAGTCCCCTAACTTTTCCTAAATTATTTTGGATATTTTCATCGATTTTGACCATTTTTCACTGGGACATCTCCTTAATTTAACATTCAATCACCTTGCACTGTCATTTGATCGCTTATTACTCGCAGACTTATTCGACGAATCACTTTTATTCGCCTGCGCGCGTTTGCTGCGCGTCGCCGGTGCCTCGATTGGCGGCAGAGTTATGATTCTGCCGCCTCGCATTATTTGAATCGGTTCTTTTCCCTCGCTTTTCGTCACTTTCTTCTTATTCTCAGCACTCGTGCTTTGTGGCGAAGTTACGCCGATTCGTTTAACACTTTGTACTGGCGTTGTGACAGGAGCTTCTGTCGTGGCTTTTGGTTCTGTTACAAGTTGCTGCAGCGGTGGCGGACTTATTGACGTTCCAAATTGCACTGTCGACGACGATATCAACGACTCGGAAATTGACGCTGTTTGATCCCCTAAGGCCGTCTAAATATATTTTATATAAATCATATTAATATTGTATTAAAATATTTTATTCAACAGATATTTTTATTAATATTAAAGAACAAGAAACAATATTTTCGAACAAATTTTACTGTATTTTATAGGGCAATATTAACCCTAGCAAAACGAAACATATATTGCGAATATATTGTTAATATATTCTGAATATATATTTTCTATACAAATATTAACAATATATTCGATATATATATTTTATGTTTTGCTAGGGAATTTCATTTTGAATGCATTTTTTTATTAAAAAGAAGGTTCATTTATTTATGGTATTGAAAAATTGTTTATTGTAAGTGCAAAGAAAAAATGTAAAATGCAAAAAAGGTAACTTACAGAATCACTTAAATCAACGCCAAGCTCTTCTTGGAGCAACAACGCTTCTGCGAGCAATTCTTCGGTGTGTTTAGTGGCTTCCATTTGAAGTGTCGCCAGAAGATGTTCCTCACCTTCTATTCCTCCTGGATCAGCAAAATTTTGACGTTAATTTCACAAGCCAAAAAAAGTTTGAGATAACATCAAATAAAACGAAGATTTTTCATTAAAAGAAAATATTAATAATAAAAATAAAAAAAATAAATAAATAAATTGAAGACCAAAAAGCTCTTTAAGATGTGTAAATATTATCTGATTATTCAAACAAGTTTAAAGAATTGACTTAAATGTATAATAAAATAAATATATTAAACAAAAACGTTTGATAATTAACTAAATCACAATTTTAGGATAAAATTAAAAGAAAGAAAAAATTCGGAAAACGAGGTTTTTGGTTAAAACAAAAAAATTGTTTACACGAATTAACTTGAGTTAGCATATGAAAGAACGAAAAATTGATCAGCTGAGTAAACAATTTTTTGAAGTAACTTAATTTAGAAAAATATACGTCGATTATTTTGTAAAAGATTTATTAGAAAACGAAACACAACGTACACGTGAATACAATAAATAAACAGAAGACTAACAAGTTGTTGCATTTCACGAAGCTGAATTTGGTTTTTGCAATCTTTTGAAATAACAATTTTGATGAATGTATATTGTATGTTAAACGTAATACTGAAATTGGATTAATTAATTAATTATTCAGTGAATGAATCAATCAATTAATTAATTAATCTGAGACAAAATTCATCTTACAGTGTAGATTATTAATTTATTATAAATTAAGGTGTGTGTAAATATAACTAAATGAATCTAAGTTATTTACAAAAATATAAACAAAGTTTTGCCAAAAAGGTCTCGTTCTTTTATTATGCATGTAACATTTATATAAACATCATTATATAGATTTATTTTTATTATAAACTTTTTATTCTTATAACATAATACGTAAATTTTGATTGCATTATATATAGTATATATTTGAGGAAAAAAGGATAAAAATGAATCGCAATTAAAAGTAAGCAAACATTATATGTTCTTATTCATTAGTAAATGAAATCAAATAATTCATTCAATTCAAATTATTAAAATTATGTTATGTTATATAGTTAGTAAAAACGAATCGTTCAAATGTGCTTAATTGTGTTGAATCATCATAAAATTAATAATTAAAAAAAAAGTATCAGCAAGTTGTACAATTATGTTGTAAATTTAAATTTTAAATTTAATTTAAAATTAAGTTGTAAAATTAAAAAAGTATAATTTATTAATTAATAAATAAGTTTAAAACAAAATTGTATTAAAAAGCAAAGATTCGTTTTTATCCCATTCGATTTAGGAAAATATAGTCATATTCAGAGTTGGACACTAACAGTTCTTTTATCTAACTTTTAAAAGTTACATTTAAACAAATCTGTTAAAATTGTTAAAAGTTGAAAAATAACATAAATCATTTATGTTACACATTTATTTTAACAAGACAACATGCTATCCCTAGCAAAATATAAAATATATTGCGAATATATTTTTAAAATATTGTTACTATATTCTTAATACATTCTTAATTTATTTTAATTATTTTTCAAAATAGGAATATACCAAGAATATATTTGCAATATATTGAGAATATGTCTCGAATATATTATGAATGTATTATGAATATATCATAAATATATTTAGTATAATTATAACAATATATTCGCAATAAATGTTTCGTTTTGTTAGTGATACTAAATTATTAGTGAAACATTATAGAATAACATCACATGCAATGTTATCTGTTATAAATATTATTACATTGTACAATGAAGAATTTAAAATCTTTTAAAAATTGTTTAAATGTTATTTGCATATAAAAAACGTTAAATAAATATAAAACACGTTACGTCCAACTCCGGGTTTTTTTCAAAACGTAATTTCATCAATGTTTAATAATTTTAACAAAATTGCGTGGCACTTTTCTTTTTGGCACACTGAAAGCATAACATTTGCCGTCGACTATCTTGATAAGGCACGTCTTGTTAATGTCAATCTTAATTTTTTTCAACCTACCGGGATCGAGGGACGGCTGCAGCTCGTCCGCGGACGGCGGCTTGTTATCCTGCGCCGCCTTCGGTTCGATCGCATTCGCGCCCTCTATGTGCATTTGCAACTGTGACTCAATGGTCGGTGGTGGCGCCACCTGCGAATTCTCGCACGAGTTTGCACTCGCGGCGGACGCAAAGTCGGCCATTTCGATCAATTCGCTGGTCGACGGTGGCGCCAAATTATTGCTCAAAGATGGCGCTGCAATGGGCAAACATGGCGTCGCTGTTTCGATTGCTTTTGTTTCCACGAGTGGCGCCATTGGAAGAGCACTTTTTGCAGCCAAATCAACAGACATGGATGCCGTTTCACTCGTAATTGTAGATGGCGCTGTCGTTGTTGAGGTGCTTGTGCTTTTTATCGTGGAGATGCCTGCGGTGCTTGTTATGGAACAAACTGCTGGCGAAGGCACAGGCGCAGGTGGCGCTGTTTCGGATTTTGCATCCGACACTCGACGAATTATGTCGGGCGTTGAAAATAATGCTGGACCGAGAGTTTCTGGTACCACCGGCTTTCTCGATTCTTTCTTAACGTGCTTTTTTGGCGCTGCAAAATGAAAATAATGTTTACATTGGGTTCATATACAAGTACACTAAGATTCATTTGATATGCATTTATATAAATAATACGACTTTTTAAGAAAAAGAACAAATTTTATTGTGAGACACAGTGAAATTAGATATTTAAGTTTATTTGTTTGCAATAAATATTGCTACTTTCATTTGTAATTTTACTGTTTTAGAGTACAAATTGTTTTTTTTTCTTTTTTATTAAATGTACTACGAATCCATATCATATGACTTTGAGTGTAGATACTTTTTCATTTAGAAAGATTATTTTTTTTTTAGTTAGAAGATAAATAAATTAGTTTAACCGTTATACAGAATATATTGAAGTTGAACATAGCGAAAATAATCAAACTCAACATTTCGTTGCTCATATATTCATTCTTGCCTGACGACGCATAAATAACATGTTTTATCTATCAAAATAATGTAAAATTAACGTATGTATGTACACAATTATATAATAAGTTAATATCGTATTATTATTTCTGTTAATTTTGTTCACGTGAATAAAAACAACACGCAAATATATTCATTGCGAAATTTAAAGTATTAGTTTTTCAGATTTGAGGAAACCGTCCAATAATTGTTTCTTTTTTACCGAAAATAGACTTTTTGATAACGTTTTTAATGAACATTGTGTTTTATTTCATTTTTACAACAGCATTATGAAGATTTGCTGTAAAAATTTAGAATGATAAGTATATCTCAAAAATGTTTATGTTTATTATCTATCAATTGAAACATTGTATTTGTAAATAAAGTTGCATTAAAATCATTTAAGTCATTGAAATTTTTATCTGAACAGTCTCCTCTTCAAGGGAACATTCGACTCAAATCACTAAAATCGTTAATTTTTGTACACATTTCGATAACTTTTTTTTTGATTGATATTTTTCGTTTTGTTATAAATAATTGAAATTTGTTCTAATTTTTTATTTTTGAAAGATTAATATCTTTTTTGAGAGTAATATATTTTATTATATTAATTATGTAAAAATAATTTTAAAAAAGTATATAATTTTTGATAAAATTATGAATAAATAGACAGCTAATTTTTTTTCAAGTTTTAATGCAAATTCAATAAAAGCTTGTTCTAGATTTCATATAAATATCGGACAAAGGCTAAAAAGTAGTATTATTAATCTAGTTTATGAATTTCAATATGGAAAATGTTGCAATTAATAATATAATAATTTTACCAAAAAAACATGACTTTCAATTTTTGCTTTTACGTTTCGCGAATTTTAACTCATTATAATATATAATACATGGAAGAGGATACTGTAACATACATACATAATTAACATTATGTTATCTCAGAATAACAAAACTCTACCTGAAGTCTCAGCAGCTTTAACTTCCTGCTGTAGTTTAACTTCCGTCTCAGTTTTCTGCACAACTTCTTGACACGCCGACTCCGATTTTCGTCGATCACGTTTCACATCGGGGATTTTAGTTTTGACTGTCGGCATCATCTTCGGAGCCAAATTCAAATGCGCCTGCGCCGGTAATTGCACCACTGAAATAATTTTCGGCTGTCCGTGAACCACCACGGGTTTCGTCGGCTCTTTTATCCCGCCAACGGGAAGCTTCACCTGCTCCTTCGGCGCCGGATTTTTAAGGGCAACTTGATTCACGACTTTGCCCTTCGAAACCACCATCGGTTTCTTCAGATTCAAGTTCTTGAGTTCGTTGGCTTTCATGATCACGTGCTTCTGCACAAACATCACTTTTTGATTATTTCGTCCCTCGCCGGGTTTTGTTATAATCATGTCACCCTTGATCATGTTTGTGTTAATTAAATGAGCCTTGACTTCGTTCGTCGTTTGCAAAGGTCTTTCAGAAATAATTTGCATCTGTTCCAGCGGTTGCTGTGCCGGTGCCTTTGCCACTTCTTCTTTCTTTTTACTCGGGATTGTTTTGATCTTCCTGCCTCGGGACACTGGCGTTGGTTTTTCTGCTAAAGAAAACACAATTTTTATTGTTTTTATAAAATAAAAAAAGAGAAATAATGTATTCGACAATTTGGTAGTTTAAATTAAAAAATGATAAAAGTGAATTACAGGGTTGTTGCGCTTTATGCATTTTTCAAATTCCCTGACTTTTCCAGGTTTTCCAGATTGAAATATCATTTTTCAAGGATCGTTAAATAAGAAATAACTATTTAAAAATTAATCATGTATTTAATTGAATTTAAGGTAATTTGTTTTAATTTAAATAATGTCTATAATTAATTAGTTTGTATAAATAATTTCTATAATTAATTACTCAGAATATTTTCTAGGAAATCAAATGCAATTTAAATAATAAACGAATACTTTCATTGACAAATTTATACATTTTATTTACTTTATTTCTCATATTACTAGTGCCAATAATGATGGTCAGTGAAAAATATTAAATACTTTACAATTGAGCAAAGTATCGACGTCCGAAGACATTTGCACTTGGAAAGCGTTACCGTAAAAGTAAAATATTTTTTACTGACCATCGTTATTGGTACTAGTAATATGAAAAATAAATTTAATACAATTTATAAATTTTAAATGAAAGTATTCGTTCATTACATAAATTGCATTTGATCTTTATATAGCAATTATTAAAATTAAATAAAAAATTACCTTACAGTCAATAAAATACATGATATTATCGTAATACTTTTGAAATAACATATATTGCCTGTTAGAGTATTGAGAAAAGAAGGTTCTCTCAAATTAAAAAAAAAAAACCCCCCGTTTCTTGGGAATTCAAAAAAAGCGATTTTTTTATTTTTCGACCAATCAAAGAAGAGATACTAAAAATGTAATATATTTGGATATGCAGTCTGATTCAGTAAGCCAATACCTTCAAAATGAGCCGTTAACCATATTTTTACAATGATAATTAACAAGATTATAAGCTTTTTTATTTTTTTCAAATTTGTCAATTTTAAAATGATGAAAATTAAAAGTTTCTGTAAATTTGAAAATATGAATTTAAATGACAAATACTTTTGGGAATCTTTATTTGGTGTATAAAGAAAGCTTTATAGAAAAATTTTCAAGCAATTTCGTTTTTTGGCATGACGGTTTGACATGGAATGATTCATAATTTTAATCAGACGAAAAAGCATGTAATTAAACTGAAATGTGAATAATTCAGTAAAAATTATAATATTCCCTGACTTTTCCAGAAAAATGGAATTCCCTGACTTTTCCAGGTTTTCCAGGTGCGCAACAACCCTGAATTATTATGAATAATAACCCTAATAAAAAGGACCATCATTGCAATTAATTTAATTTAAAATTTTACCAATTTGATTTTGTACAACAATTTTTGTACAGCAATTTTTTTTTATTTCAATGTTATTATTTTCTTGTTATTATTATTTATTAAACATTGTTAATATATTAACAATGTATGGTACTATATTGACCATATATATTTGGTCAATAATATAAAAAAGTATTAATTTAATGTATACCAGGTCGTTTTTCTTCCTTATCCGGACTTTTCATGGCATTAACAGCAGCAGCCATTTCCATGTCCAAACGTCGCGCCTGCTCGCTGTCCAATTGTTTATTGGCACCGCGTCTTCGAGCAGTCGAGCTCCCACCTCGAGTAGTAAGTCCTTTTCTACCGCCTCTTGCACGAATCCCGCCCCTTCTTGGACCCCGAGGTCCAAAGTCATAATCATCATCAGAAGGCTCACTCTCTGACGACGATTCTGTCGTTGACATCTCATCCTCGAGATCATCCTTGCCCTGATTTGCTGAATCTTTGTCCGAAATTGCCGCATTTGACGCATTCTTTGGACCTTGCGCGGATTTAATGGCATTTGACGAATTGAAGGAGGCACTTCGTCGGGATTGCGTTGTGTTTGACTGTAAAAGGAAAAATAAATATTATTATTGAATATTATAAAATGGAGTTTAGAATTACAAATAATAATTTGAATAAATTATTTAATAAAAATAGAACAAAACGTCATACCAAACGTGTGCTTTTCGGTTTCGTGAGGGAAGCTGCAGTGGTGCTATTAATTCCGGAAGTTTGTTGGGTGCTTACGGATTGTGCATTTTCAACAACCGGCGATTCCACGTCGGGCAGCGGATTCGTCGGCTTTGGGTCTCGCGGTGAAGTTAGACTAGTGTAACAATGATCCAACGCTATGCATCTTCTGATTGCATTCTGTTCATCTTCCACGGATAACATATCTGAAATATAATAATTTATTTAAACAATTTTATTTATACTTTTTTCATTGTATGTTTAAATTTACATCTTCAGTAGAGTATCCAGCGTTTTTTATAAGTTGAACAAATATTTTTCAAAAGTAAATGTTAATTTGTTTATAAGATAACTAATACTATTAATTAATTATATAACAATTAATTAATAAAAATTGTATTATTAATACAATTATTTTCAAATAAAAATATTCCGCGTCAAAATAAAATTCTGTTCTACATAAAATGTATATAATTTTTAAGACAATTTGTATTAGAATGTGTTTTTTTATATATTTTAATTAATTATAATTGAACATTTGAAATATTAATATTGCACAAATTACCAAGCATTGCCGCAACATTTTCTCCGAGAACTTCAATTGCTCTTTGACTTCGCAGTGCATTTTCCACCTGTTCCATCGACTCTGGATCCATGATCCAATCCTGATCATGATCATTTAATCCCGCAGTTTCTGCCGCAGTGTTTGGTGTCGGTCCAGCAGACACGTTGTTTTGATTTGCGAATTCAGTCGGTGGCGGATCTACCGTCAGCGTCGTTTCGTCATTGGAATGGCTCAATCTTACGACACTTACGTTTGGATTTGTTTCATTTACTGCAAAAACAACATTTTGACGTTCTTTTAATTGCAAATAAAGTGCATATTTTGGAATATTGATATTCAAGTATTGAAATGTAATAAATGAATAAATAAATGATATATAAAATATATTTGGAATTTTTTATATAATATCATATATATATATATAACATATTTGGTATTGATTATATAAAATGTAATAAATAAATATAAGACATATGAAATTTGATATAAATAAATATATCAAATATAGTATATAACTTGAGTCACAAATAAGTGCATTTTTTATTTATGATCCATTATTCACTACGATTAATTCTTATCATAGTAATTAGTTATTCAAGTAAACAATTACTTCTTCAGTCAATACTTGTTTTTAATTTTAAAATAGCGTTTTATCAATACAAAATTATTATTTAAAAAATATAGCTGAACAAAAAAAAAACTTTTTAACACTTTAACTTGAATATATACTTACATATGACATTTTGAAGTGTCTCTTGATCCACCTGTAGAGTTCTGTCATCCTTATAAAGTATAATTAATGTATTATCCTTTTCACTATCTTGTGGCTCCGAAATATACGAACTGGACATATTTGTAATTCTGCAAAATGATTAAAAGTCAATCAAACATCAAATTATATTTTCAATCAAAATAAGAAGAAAAAAAAACATTTATATTTTGTACTTTTTATATTTAATTATAAAATTAATATTAAAGATTGAATTGAACTTAAGAAGTTACGTTTAGTTCAAGTCATTAACATAAACAAAAATATGAAAATGATTTGTTTACATTTTTATTATATAAAAGAATCAAGCTTACAATAAATAAATTATAAACGACAATCACAGTTGCAAAATCATATATTTATTATGTTGAAACAACAATTACAAGCGTCGAGAAAATAAACTGACAAAAATGCGACGAAAAGTGCTTTTTCTTTCAGAAAAAAAATTTCATAAAAGAGGTTAACAGCCTCGAAATGTTGTCACTGTTTTTACACTCAACAAATAGGCACTTTTCCTACCAAACAGCAAACAAACTGAATTTGCACGTACAAAAATGCGCAATTTTGATTTCAAAATCAAACTGCAAAGTTTGATCGTCAAAAAGTGAATTTTCGTGGGAAAAATGTGTTCGGTAAAAAAAAAGGACAAAAATATAAAGTTTATTCACGTGCGAACACTTCCGCGCCGAAATAAACACAACGCGAATGATCCGCCATCTTGTTTGGTTTGGTTCTCGGGGCAAAGGTTTTTGTTACGTTGTTTTAATTTGCGTTGAAACAAAAGTCGCGACTTTGTGTTTGACTTACCCGCTTTGTCTTTTCGACTTATTTTGGTGACGAAATTTTGCGAATCGCGATCGCAAAATGAAAGGCGTTTAAATGTAAAGTGACATTGCGCGAAATTTGGACGCGTGCTTTTTTATCGTTTTCAAGCAAACACTTGTGATCGCTTTTTTGCCACCCCTCGCGTCCCGCCGCCTGCCTTTTTGGTGCGCGTGCGCGTGCACGCTGCGCGCCATTTTATCGCGCAACTATCTTCAAGTTCTAACAATCGTACCGACTGTGGGATTCAAAATACACTCGACTTCCTCTTATTGCAACACCTAATATTGCAATCGATCTAATATTGCAACGAAATTTGTTCCGATAATGCAATGGATGAAGTGTAGATAATTTTGGCGCGAAATTAAAAATAATGGATTTCAAATTATTTTTTCTTTTTCAGATAATAATAATATTTAATTTTTAACTTTTTAAATCTTGTTTAAACTACTTTGTATGTTATTCTATTATATTAAAACATAAAAACTCAAAGATAACATAGTTTATAATAAAAATTTGCATTTTTTTTATCAAAAATTGTGTACCTTCAACGAACTTTTATTTTTTTTTACAAATAAAACTCTTTCACACTTTTATTTCAGAACAATACTTGTTTTGTTTTAATATTGTCTAGTTTTTAACGTATTTTTTCGATTAACTTATGGCGCATTCGGTATCCAACAATCACTTGTATTAATAAAGGACAGACTTATGTGATTTGAATTGTCTGTCCTTTATTAATACAAGTGATTGTTGGATACCGAATGCGCCATAAGTCGGTTATCGTTTGCTTCGCATTCTTAACCCACGTTTCAATGATTTTTGAAATATCCTCAGACGATGACTTTGGAAATGCTTTGAGAACTTCGCCTGCAAGAAATAATTAAATATTCCCTTAAAAACATTTTTACATTTGAAGTTAACGTTGCTAATGTTTTGATTACTTACTTATAATACATTTGCAAATTTCCAAGTTTCTGAAACATTTCTTCTGCTTTGTTTGCCCTGCCCATGAAAAATGCTGCTCTATGACGTTATCGGAGAAAACAGCTCGTAATATCTTCAGAGTCATGCAAAATTATAACGTTATCTAAATATTGAGAAAACGTTTTAGTAACATTTGTTGCAATTTCATGAAAGATATTTTTCAATGCCACGTAAGACGAAATTTTGCAGTTTAGAATACATTATATTTAATTCTTTTAAGAATGCTTTTTCAATACTCAAAATAGACAATGTCAACGTTCTCTATACGTTGAAAAACCGTCTTAGCAACATTTGTTATAATTTCTTCAAAGCCATTTTTCAATCCTGTCTACGCCACATTTTGCAGTTTTCAAGAGTTTTTGTAAACGTTATAAGAACTTTTTATAACGTTTCGTAAACCATAATTAGAATTAGTTTTAATTTTCCAAAGAGGGAATTCTAAACGTTAGTGATCTATATGGGAAATACTTTGGATTCGGACTAATAAAAATCAAGATTTTTTTAATACAAAAATTAGAAATGGGGTCACGAATCGTACTTTTATTGTCTTTAAACTTTTATATTTGTTTAATCTGTTAATTTCTCTAATCTTTTTTTTTGCTTTAAACTTTTTTTTATTCAAACTTTTATTTTATTTAAACTTTTCTTTAATTTAAACTTGTATTTTCTTTAATTTTTTTTAATTCACTTTTATAAATACTTTTTATAAATTTTTACTTTTATGGAACTTTTATTTGATTTTATAAAATTTCTATTCCACTTTATAGAAACTTGTATTCAAATCAATAATTACATATCGCAATTGAATTTTTATGACACTATTTACTTTGACACTAATTAATTATGACACTATCAGCTGCGTCCCAATAATTGCCCAATTTTTTACCAATTATTATTCGATCGGTTAACTTTCTTTATTTCAAGATAAACATTTCTAATTCTAGTTTTTGTCTTTGTTATATGAAAAAAAAAGAAGAAAAGGAGGGATTTAATCATATTAATTTTTTAAAAAATATGTTTTAATATTGTTCCGGCTACTGGAACTACAAAAATTAATAGCAACTTGATTGAATAAATGTAATTTTTATTTTTATTAAAACTGTACTAATGAAAAACTAATTTTAATAACAAAAAAATTAAAACTTAAGAAAATTGTATATTTGATTAAAACATATGATTAAAAAAAATCATGTGATTTAAATCAATTATTATTACTTAAATTGATTATTATTACTTAAATTTGAATTTTTCAATTTTTTAAATAAATATATCAAAAAGTGACATCTAGCGTTAATTTGCGAAGACACATTTTCATCTCTGAGACTCTGACGATAAAACACACTTTAGTAACCTTATTTTAAAAACAACAGTAAACTAACCTCCTAAAAAGTGAAGAAAATTATTGTGATTTACAAACGTAAATTGCATATTGTGTGATATATAATTATTAAATGAAAAAATAAAATATAAATGAATTAATCATGAATTCAGAAGAAAACAACGGTAATACGAAGAAACCCTTCGATAAAAAGAAATACAGATTCAAAAAGTACAGCAATAAGTTTAAAGGTATAATTTCAATCAACTAATTGATAATCTGTGTTATCGTAATAATACGATTTATTTATTTATTAATAAATTATTAATTAATCATTTATATTAATATAATGTTTTATAATTAAGTTCAACAATGGGAAGAGAGGAGAAAGACAATTGCCCAACGAAAATTGTTCAGAGAATTAAGTAAAGAAGAAAGGGAGCAACTGCTATCCAAGAAAAATCAAAATAATTTCAAGTAATTAAAAAATAAATTTATATAAATTATATTATACACTTATATATAAAGAATAAAAAAAGATTATTTATGTTAAAATTACAAATTGTATATGATTAATTTTATTGTTATTTTACAGCAAATCGGAAAATAATGCATTCACTAAAGCAAAACAAGAATTTTTAAGAAAGCAAGAAGAAAAAAAGCGCAAACGAGAAGAAGCATTGCGGAAGAAAGAAGAACGAGAAGAGGCTATGAAGAGATACAAAGAGAACAAGTTAAAAAAATTAAAAGCAATATCCCAACGTACAAAGAAGGGTCAGCCACTTATGAGGGATAGAATCAAACTATTACTCGAGAAAATTCAAGGGACTAACTAAATTTATACAAATTCAGGGTTGTTGCGCACTTGGAAAACCTGGAAAAGTCAGGGAATTCCATTTTTCTGGAAAAGTCAGGGAATATTATAATTTTTACTGAATTATTCAAACTTCAGTTTAATTACATACTATTTCGTCTGATTAAAATTATGAGTCATTCCATGTCAAACCGTCATGCCAAAAAACGAAATTGCTTGAAAATTTTTGTATAAAGCTTTCTTTATACACCAAATAAAGATTCCCAAAAGTATTTGTCATTTAAATGCATATTTTCAAATTTACAGTCACTTTTAATTTTTATCATTTTAAAATTGACAAATTTGAAAAAAATAAAAAAGCTTATAATCTTGTTAATTATCATTGTAAAAATATGGTTAACGGCTCATTTTGAAGGTATTGGCTTACTGAATCAGATTGCATATCCAAATATATTACATTTTTAGTATCTCTTCTTTGATTGGTCGACAAATAAAAAAATCGTTTTTTTTAATTCCCAAGAAACGGGTTTTTTTTATTTAAAAATTTGAGACAACTTTTTTTTCTAAATACTCTAACAGGTAATATATGTTATTTCAAAAGTATTACGATAATATCATGTATTTTATTGACTGTAAGGTAATTTTTTATTTAATTTTAATAATTGCTATATACAGATCAAATGCAATTTAAATAATGAACGAATACTTTCATTTAAAATTTATAAATTTTATTACATTTATTTTTCATATTACTAGTACCAATAACGATGGTCAGTAAAAAATATTTTACTTTTACGGTAACGCTTTCCAAGTGCAAATGTCTTCGGACGTCGATACTTTTCTTAATTGTAAAGTATTTAATATTTTTCACTGACCATCATTATTGGCACTAGTAATATGAGAAATAAAGTAAATAAAATGTATAAATTTGTTAATGAAAGTATTCGTTCATTATTTAAATTGCATTTGATTTCCTAGATAATATTCTGAGTTATATATATATAGAAATTATTTAAATTAAAAAAAATTACCTTAAATTCAATAAAATACACGATTAATTTTTAAATAGTTATTTCTTATTTAACGATCCTGGACAAATGATATTTCAATCTGGAAAACCTGGAAAAGTCAGGGAATTTGGAAAATTCATAAAGCGCAACAACCCTGAAATTGAAATAGTGTGAAATGTTGTTATTGTATATATATAAAATTCAAAAGTATATACTTTTTATACGCAAATACGTTACGACTGTAATATTTTATAATTTCCTGTCACGTAGATTATTATTAAACGTAAGTTGAGTTCAATAAAATAAACATTATTTGTATGGATTATTAAATAAGTATAATATAAACAATTCAACTAAAAGTTTGCTTTTAGTTCATCAGTATCTTTTTTTAGTTCTTTAAGTTCAATTTAGTTAAATAAATTTACTATTTTTAAAATGCTATTTTATAATTTAAACTATTTCTAAAATTTTAAATAAAAAATAAACATTTTTTATTTTGTATAGTTTTATTATTTATTATTTATTAACACCAAAAGATTAACCATAAAATATATATTCTTTTATTTAATTACTTCAGTTGCAATTATCTACCATCAACTTTAATTTTTTTTCTCAAACAGTTCCCATACTTTTTCCAAAGGACCGACTTCGGGATATCCCGCAAGAATTCCAACTTTTGAATACTGCAACATATGAATAAAGTTAAAGATCAATTTGTATTTTGTTGAATATACATTTATGAAATATTGATTATAAATTAATTTTTAATATAATATAATATATCACTATATTATATACATTATATTCATTATATATTATAAAATAATAATATATAAAACAATGAATATTATTTGTTCATTTCTTACACAAACAAGCACAGTGATGAAGTTAACCAGCCCAAAACAAAAAATAAGTTTGCCTTTTTGTCTTTTTCTGTCATAATGATCTTGCCAACATTCGTTCGGTAGAGGATGTAAATCCATCAGACATTCAATTTTCGTGTCGCAAATGTTCTTTATTGGCGGACAATCTGTTTTTCTCATTGCTTGAACTTGTCAAATGAAAAATAACAAAATTACATTAATATCTTTTTTATTTTTTTTGTATATATTTCTGTTTTTATTTATTGTACATATATAAATTATTATTATACAATTAAATTTACGTTCATAATTTAATTATAAAATCAATCAAAATATTAAAAGATGTTATTTCATTAAAAAAAAGAATTTTTTATTTTATCTTACCAAATTCTGTGTTACGAATTTTTAACAATTTTTGACATCGATTCAAAGTTTTCAACATTTTTATTTCTGGATACTTGGAATATGATAATTATTCTGGCTTTAATATCAATTAAGTAAAACTGCTAAAATATTAAATTGAAAACAAAACACGATCATTTTTTCCATCAAACAGCATTAATCAAATTCAAATTTTGGCGCGCAAAAGCTGCGCAATTAGCAACATCAAAGCATCCATACTTCACAAAAATGGCATGACATGAAAATTGATCGTCATAAATATTTCAGTAGAAAATAAAGTAAAGCAAAAAAAATTGTTTGTAATAATAATTCAGCTGACTTAGCAAGTGACATTCGCTGGGTGTGAAATTGTGAGTGTGCGTGCGCACTGTCAGTTGTTTTTACGACGCGAATCCCGCGGGATAGTGTCCTTGCGTTGCTGCGCAAAAATTTTTGACGTTTCGTCAACACAAAATCAAAATCTCAAAATTTAAGGTTATAATTAAAATTCCTGTAATAATTATTCGTTTGTCTTATTATTTCAAAATTAAAAAGTAAATAAAAACTGAAACAAAAATAGCAAAATATGTTGAGTTAAATTGCGGAGAAGAAAAGAAAAAAAAATAGCAAAGTGTTTATAAACAGACTCCATAATTAAAAGTTTGTGTTTCGTTTGATATTGGTGAAAGATTGAAATAATTGGGTATATTAATTCAAAAAATTGAATGATTCATTTATTTTCAGATTAAAAAAAAAGTAAATAAAGAAATTGTATGGTTTTTATATGAAGTCAGATGCAATTTTGTTGGCGTGAAAAGTAAACAAAGTGAGAGAGTTTATTGGTCTGGCGAAACAAAGGATGACATTGAGAATGAAGTAAAGGAAGTGCAGGGACGGTGATTCAGAAACAGGTTACGGCTGTGCAAAAAATTGCGCTCCAATTTGGTTAAATCAAGTTGAAAAGTTGGGGGGTTGCTTTGCGCCGCGGAATTGCGACATTGTAGGTGTTCTTTTTATAGACAAGTTGACCTCTTTCCTCTCTCACTACCACCGACTGGATTAGTCCGCTGCCGGATCTTTTTCAGTTACCATCATGCCACCATTGTTTACGCTCTGACAATATACGCCAGTAACTTCAAACCACAATAATGCCAGACAGGTATATTTTTTTTTCTTTATTTATTTCATTCAACAACATTTAAAATTTATTTTTAACAAAAAGCTAACAATATATTGTTAATATATTTTTCATTTATTGTTGATATATTTGTAATATATTCTCCATATATTCTTAATATATTTTCAATATATTTGTAAAATAGGAATATATTGAGAATATAGTTGCAACATGTTGGCAACGTATTCTTTCTAAATATACTGATATAATATATTATCAATATGTTTAGAATACGTGTGAATATATTTAATATATTCACGATGTACAAATGCCAAAAAGGTAAATTTGGACCCTAGCAAAACGAAAAATATATTGTTAATATATTGTTAATATATTGATAATATATTCTTAATATATTTTTAATAAAAACATATACTGAGAATATAGTTGCAACATATTGACACTTATTTAAATGTTCCCTAGCAAAACGAAAAATATATTGTTAATATATTGATAATATATTTTGATAATATATTCTTAATATATTTTAAATATATTCTTAATATATTCTTAATACATTCTTAATATATTCTTAATACATTCTTAATATATTCTTAATATATTCTTGATATATTCTTAATATATTCTTAATACATTTTTAATATATTCTTTATATATTTTTAATAACAAAATATACTGAGAATATAGTTGCAACATATTGACACTTATTTAAATTGTGGAGTATATTAAGAATATATTAAGAATATATTATGAATGTATTAAGAATGTATTATGAATATATTACGAATACATTAAGAATATATTATAAACATATTTTTATACACAAAATATATTCGCAATATATTCTGAATATATTAACAATATAGTCGAAATATATTTTTCGTTTTTCTAGGGTTTTTGGAATTACATCGTGAATATATTATATTGTTAATATATTCTTAATATATTAAAAATATACTAAGAATATGTTAAGAATATATGAAGAATATATTATGAATATTTATATTAAAAATATATGAACATTATATTTACAATATATTTTTTGTTTTGATAAGGGTTACTACTAAACTTACACATTCAGTTTGTTTCATATATCAACGGGAAAGATATCTTTTCCACCCTTTTAAGTCACGTGACTTTATATAAGCAATTTTTTTACAAAGAAGAGAAAGTTTTTTTTCTTAGAAAGAAATGTCAATCTTTGTTTTATCAACAAAAAAAAAAGATCGGATCTTTTTCCGATCTTTACCGATCTAATACCGATTTTTACCGATTTAATTCCGATCTTTGGTGATCGAATACCGATCTTTTTTTATCAAAGAAAAAAAAGTTCAGATCTTTTTAAGATTTTTACCGATCAAATACCGATTTTTACCGATCTCATTCCGATCTTTACTGATTTAATTCCGATCTTTACCGATCTCATTCCGATCTTAACCGATCTCATTCCGATTTTAACCGATCTCATTCCGATTTTAACCGATCTCATTCCGATCTTTACCGATCTAATCCCGATCTTCATTGTTATTGTTATTAATATTATTATTATTATTATTATTATTATTATTATTATTATTATTATTATTGTTATTATTATTATTATTATCATTATTATTTCTTTTTATTATTATTATACTTTGATCATAGAAAAGATCGGAAATGACGAAAATCGCTATGAAAATATCAAGTAAAGATTTGCAGCGTATATAAAGATCGGATGAAAAAAAGACATAGTGGCGTACGTGCCGAACGTGCGCGTGCCTTCTAGAATCAAGATTTTGCGTTGTAAAAACATAACACAAAGCGGGATTTACGACTGATGACTTTTGGCTTTGCACGTTGCTCGGTGCGTCTTTTCCTCTTTTCAATTTTTTTTTCTTTTTTGCTAATCACCGGCGCCAAAAGACTCGAAATAGAAAAACTGCTGATTGAATCCAGTCAACGACTTTTATGAATGACCAAACACTTTTGCTTTCATTACGCACATATATATATTTATATATATACATGCATATATATATGTGAGATGACTTTGTTCATCTAATCACGTGATGACATTTCGTTTAGTAAACTAATACATTTTAATGCACTTTTTTCTTTATTTTAGTTTTCTTTATTTTGTTTGATATGAAAACAATGCAATTGTTTATAATAATAAAAGATGAATTTGTTTATACAAAATGAAATTCAAGTTCATTATGTCTAAATTAAAATTATTTCAAATTTTAAAAATATTTTTGAAACAATTAAAATTATTTTTTAACAATTTTTTTTTTATTTTTAACAATTTTTATTTTATAACATTTTTTAAAATATTTTGCTTATTGCTTATTATTACAAATAAATAAACGATATATTATTATTTTTATAAAAAGACTCGAAACATAAATCATGAATTCAAAAAAAGCAAAAGTGAATTTTTTTTTCTCTTTAAACAGTTTCATATAAAATGTTAACTCTATAAACTTTCTTTTTTTCTAATGATTATTACATGGATGCAATTATTGTCTATGAATGATTCTGTCGTTTTTACTTTTCCTTACAAAATATCCAATCGTACAAAACTTTCTGACTTCCGCTTATATTTTTCCGCGGCAATTTGAACGCCACTCATTTCATTGTACACAAATGCGAACAATCCGCATTGTACACTTTTTGATGTAGGTCGTAAACTACAAAATTATTTTTCGCATTTTATTTTTCCAGTTCATCTAATCAATAATTAAAAAAAATCATTTTTTGACATTTTTATTCACAAACAATTTTTTATTCCAAATTTTTTATTTAACAAAAAAATTTTTTATTCCAAATTTTTTATTTAACAAAAAAAAATTTTTTT
>JABFPJ010002379.1:0-19888 GCA_022817425.1 Gryon sp. ZL-2020
ATCTTTTTTTCTCTTTTTTTTTTTTTTTTTTTTTGTTCACTTTTGCGTTCCCTTCTTGTTCCAGACGAAAGCCAACTTTGATATTCGTAGCGGCGTCAAGTTCCTCAAGAGCCCCTTCGCGCTCGGGAAAATCGCGCAAAAATTCGACCTAAGAGTGCCAAAGCGGTCCGGCATTTGCACAGGGGAATTCTCGGAAGCTTAATTGAATTTCGCTCGTTCAATTAGAAATTCAAATGCCACCAGACGGTCAGTGGCTTTTTCCATTTAGCAAAGGCCTACGCGGCTATCTCGAGCTTTTAATTGAGCCGGCTTCGCAATTTATGCATTTATTTTTGTCTTACCTTCGCTTTTTGTCACGCTTCCGCGCGTCTTTATGTAAATGACAAAATTACGTTTTGATAAGGAACCAGATTTCTTAAGAAAAGAACTTGCGTTAACGTTTACAGCTGTTACTTTAAGCGAATATTCGTCGTTGTGATTTTCTTCTTTCTTTTCCGTTTTTTTTTTTTTTTTTTTTGTGAAATATCGTGAGAAATAATAGACGGAATTTAATCGTCATTTATGCTACATCGCGATATTGAAATAGCAACGAGACATAAGAACTGAAATACACAGAATTTTTATTTAAATTGAAGATGAAATTACATTTTACGGTCAATACTTGGCATAGACCTGACGAAATGAAGTCGCGAGATACTTTTGTTAATATCTGATGTTTCCGAGTGATGGACTCGCAGTTCGACAATTTTACGAAAGAAAATTCCAACTGGCAATGAAAGTTATTTCTGAGAGTAAATTATAATCGTAAAAGCTCTTTTTTCTCTCTCTTTCTTTCTCTGGCTTTGTAAAGTCACGGTGTCACTGTGATTATAGAATGTGAAGAATTTGCAGCTGGCTAATTGAATTTAATTATGGGTAAACTTAACTAATTTTCGTGCAAAATTGCGACTTGATTATAAATCATGGTTGCAGATAATACTAAAGTAATTATGAAACAAGTTGAACCCATTAATTAATCATACATAAATTTATTTATGTGTTTATATTAAAATAGAATAGTAATATGCATAAGGATACTTTGTGAAAGAATGTTTAATATTATCCAAAATAACGTCAGCTTACATTTCGTAATGATATGATGAACCAGAACGCATGTTAAAGTCGCATTTATTTCGTTGGCTTTTAAACTTTTACACTAACAACTGAACTCGGCACAAATGTGCGCATATAAAATTGATTAAATCAGTTAGGAGCAAAAAAATGCATTTTTCATCTCTTACTTTTTTTTGTCCGTCTCTCTCGGGTTAATGAATTTATCTCGCCGGTAAAAGCGACGCAGCGACATGTTTTACAAATTTTACGTCACATAATGAAATGTCGAAAGTTTAGTTTTGTTGAAAATAACCAAATGTAACATACATCATAGAAACTTTCTTCAAATTATGCAAACGTTCCTTAATTTGATTTCTGACCATATTTCATGAAACATCACGTTGCATTTCCATTCCATAGTTCAAAAAATTAAATCAAGCACGCAACGTATCGTTCAATAGTAGAATTCCTAATTTGCCAAAATACCGTATGAGAAGGAGTTTCATCATAAAAAAAAGAAGAAAAAAATTATAAAGTTCGCCCAAGCATCATTACAGTTTGCTGAAAAATTCGTACAAATTGAATTATCCGCGCTATGAAATATAACAACAATTACGCACACTCAATTTTTTTAGCAAAAAGTTTTTTTTTTGTTTTACAATTTTCAATGTTTGGAGGACAACTTTTGTAATCTCAAACCGATGCAAATTTGAGATCGGTTATTAAAGTTGTTCATCGCTGGATTTTTATTGTGTTTACGCGGCGCATTCGCAAGATGGCGCGTTGCGTACAAGTTCGATTGACTAATCGCTGAGAGCGTGAAATTGGCAATGTTTTTCTTATTATTCCCATTACGGTAACCACATTGATGCACACCGAATCACAAGCTTGACGCACGACTTCCTGCAACTTGTTACATAATTGATTTGCTTCCAGCGATTTTCTTTCTTTTTTTCACTATTTTTCTTTTTTTTTTAGTTTTTCCTCACGTTTTTCTCCGTAATTACGATGCTAAGCGCAATGCTATGTGCGTGCGAAGGTCACATTATGGATTAACATCGAGGAATTGCAAAAATCAGAACGAAAACAGGTTTCAATTACAGACTTGGAAATGAATTACTATCCTTATGGCAATATCGAAGTAATTCGTTTTTCATTTCCTTTAACAATCAGAGACATTGATTAAACTGTGATGTACATTTTTAATTTTTTTATTAATTTTTTATTTATTTATTAATTTACTTTTTTTTTAGAAAATATATGGCATACAATGTTTAAAGTAATTTTTAGAGCAGTGGAAAATCCCTTAATTTATATTGAAAAAATCTTAACAACTTTTTTCAGAGGAATATATTTCGTTATATTTTAATTACGTTTTCACTGTATTATCAACAAGCTTTGATATTCGCTTTGTGCGGAACGTTTATTTACTCAGACTGAATTTTGGTTTAACATTTGCTGATCTATTTAAATATTGATTTTTTTTATCCCGTTGATAAAACTCTTTTTTCAAGATTCATGTTCAATTTTTTGTTAATAAATTAACCCACGCTCTTGAATGAGTTTGATCTTTGTATGAACAACTGCTCGATTTTGTAATTCATCTAAAAGTCTTATCTACTCTGAGTGCATATAACGTTATCTACGCAATCACATGTGTGTTCATAGATCTGCATGGAAAATTTTGGAATTTAAAAACTGATATTCATTTTAATTAATCTTTAAATTAGTCTTTTAATTTACAAAAATTATATACAAAATAATTATGTAAACTAAGTTTTTAATAAAATTGAATTAAATTGTATAAATTAAGCAAATTATTTTCTCAAAAATTACTATGTTAGATAGTAAATTAACCATAAAATATATTTTTATCATTTTTGTTAAAATATTAGAATTATTTGAATTTTTACTATACTGTATAGTAATTGATATTGTAAAAATAACAGGAAATAGATTTTTTCCTTACTTAACAGTCTGATATAGTAATTTTTGAGAAAACAGTTTTCCTAGTGTATTTGAATCATTTAAGTAAATAAACTATTATAAAATTACAGTTACGTACTCATACTTAATCACGTGTGAAATTGTGCGTGTAACGATTTTGCATTTGACTTTATTCTCGGCATCAAAGCATGTAATTTTATACATACGAACTAATACATTAATGTAAACATTCATTTGCCATTACAGAATAACGTTGTTATTTATGCCGACAAACTTACTTTTTCTCTCATTAGGAGGAGACGTTTAGCGTGTGACAAATCGATGGAAATATGTAATTTGAATTTTTCCTCAAGAGAAAAATTCTTCTACCTTGTGAAGAAAATCATACTCTATAAAGTTACTTTCAACAAAGTTATTTTTAAATCGCAATTCTCTTACGTAAAAATGAGTTGTTAACAATTGTAGTCGCACAAGCACTTGAAATTACAAAATGCAGTTTTCAATCGACAGCAAATCTTCTTAGGATTACTGAATTTTGCAGCAGTTTCTAATGACTTAATTGAACATTTTCCTTTCAATCAATACAACATCGATAACAAAAATGAAATTCTGCAAAAAAGAAACTGCAATTATAACATCATTCATTTACAGCAAAAATTCTATATTATAATAGAAAAAAAAGCATCCCGGAAAGTTGTTCTTTCAACGAAATGTTTAACATCAAAATATCCACAATTCAAACTTATTTTTACTACTATTACGTTATTGATTATTAATACCCAGTTTTTTCGCTTATAAATGAAAATACGATTTTCCTCAATTTAATTACGTTACACATGTCGTACGGATCAATACATTATACAATGTATACGACCGGAAAAATCTCATAAAAATTATAAACAATGGCAACAAATTGACTAAATTGCATGACAAGCACGGGATAACTGTTATTTTCGGATAATTTCTATTATATTTTCAAATTAATTTACAAAATAGTAACTAAAAAATCATAACACAATAAGCACTTCTTTCATACAGTACAGTAACAATTTTTCAAATTATATTTTTACACAGAATAATAATAAAATCAATAATAACATAATTTAATTAATTTAATATGAAAGTGTATTATATATCATTTTCTTTTTATAACATTTCTGTACATTTTTACTAAACTTGGCTAACAAATATTAAGTCTTTGTACCAATAATATCGAATTATTACAAAATGTAATAAATTTTATGAGATTATTTTTTCGGTGTAAATATATATTTATTAGGTATTGGGTTTTAGGGTATTATTTTGAATAACGTTAAAATATAATAATAATTATGAGACAGTATGTTAATTTTTATTATATTTGAATGTTATCTCCGTTTTGCTAGACAGTATAGTAAAATTGCGAGACCCAGCATTTGGAATCCGATTAAAATTTCAAAATTCTTAATGGTTTTTTGTCCAAATTACAATTGAAGCAGGATTTTAGAATTGTAAGTTATTGGACTTTATTGCTCAATTTCCGATTCGCTAATTCTATTTTGAATGTACATTTTTTATTGTAATTTTCCAATAAGGCATATTATTTTAGAAAACATTTTATTGAAATTTATTTAAATTTCAATAAAAAACAACTGCAGCTTATAAATTTAGAATGCCTTCCTGTATAATATGTCTTACTGGAAATGTACAATAATCAAAAAGTAGATAAAAAATAAAATTAGCCAATCATAAAATAAAATCCAATAAAATCCAATAACTCCCAATTTCAAAATTCTGCTTACATTGTAATTTGGATAAAAATCTAATAAGAATTTTGTTAATTTTGTAAATTTGTACCAAAAACCAATAAGAAATTTGAAATGTTCGGATTCCAAATGCCGGTTAGAATATGCATTTTTGCGCATATTCCAATGAAATGATCGAAAGGATCGTAAATATTTCTTGCATTTTGGATCCTTACGTTTCTCTCAATAAAAATGCAAATGTCGAGGGTTTCATTTGCACCGTCATGCATCCTCGTGTGTCTGTTGGTGAGTTGCGCGACGAGAAGACGAGGCTCCATATCTCGTACGTATCAGCTCGACACTTCTCCTCGCCTCCCCCTTACATTCTACCTGTTACTTCGTTTGCACGCCACATAGTGCAACACACGCGAGGTTCTCTCGGCGCTCGCGCAAACAACCACAGCGTTGCTGACACAATTTCCATTTTTAGAAAGGAAACGGACGTGCCAGCAAATTCTATGCGCTGATGAGAGTACGTATAAGGCCGCCTGTTGACACAACCAACGCAACCGGAGTCGTTAGTATTCAAGCTTCTCTCAATCTCCTACCCGGGGCTTCTCTCCGTCTTCCCCTTCCACCGTCCCGCGTCCATCGTCACTTTTGCTCTTTTTCCCATTCACCGTTAATCAGCGTGGATTACCTTGCAAATTACGAGGCCGCTGGACCACGTGCGCACAAATTTCGACTGCTCGAGAAATCGATCGCTCATTATATAACACGCCTCGCAGTAAATAAACAATGATATTTCACTCAATGGAAAGTGTTACGATAAACGTAATGGCTAATGGATATTCAATCTCCAACGTTCAATTTCATTCATAAGATTTGCCTATTATTATCAATTCAGAAGCTTAGTGGTTAATATTTATTAAACATTTTTCTTTTTAGATTACAGTTTTTGTTTTAATATGGAAAATATTACTTTGCATGTTTTCAGGAAAATGCGCGGTTGGTTTTAAACAAAATTGCAGTGCATTTTATAATAAAATACTTTCAGCATTTTGCTCTTACGCGAAGTAGTATTTCAGAAGAATAAAAATCACAATACGAACTTTATTACTTTAAGAGTAATTTTTTGTTAGTTCAGCGGATTTGCAGGTTTCACATCGTCAATGATGTATTTTAGTTTATCGAATGAGCATAATATTGCACTTTTTATTATGTTAGTATAAAGTTTTTATAAAGTGTAAGAAAATCGATAGATTGTTTAGTATGAAAAGTATGACTCTACGGACGAAAATATATTCAAATGTATAAACAAGATATAAAACCTATATTTTATATATAATCCAACATATATATCAAAGTATATCAATAAGTATAATATCCAGTTTTATGATATTGGATATATAAAATATTTATATATAAAAAGTGTTATATACAAATATAATTTAAGAATATATTAATAAATAAATTTGTATTTTATATTCTATCTATATATTGGAAATATATACATTAAATTAATATTCCATATATATTATATATATTTAATATATATCTTTTCCCTAAACTTTTGTCAGAAGTATATTTTTAGCATCAAAAATATATTTTTATATATATTTTCAAAATATATTTTGGGTACAGGGAGGAATCATGATTCTTAAATAACATTTGAATATGCGTTAAAGTAAAAGAAGGCATATTGTTTTAAGCAGTTTATCTGTTAATAATATGCAATTAATTAGCTTAATTACTATGAATACAGTCGCACCGATAATACTACCAATTTCGTGTATCTGAGTAATCTTAATACTACATAATCAGTAGCAAAGCAGAAACACAATCACTTTATAGTGTTATTGTTCGTAAAGCATTTATCATTGAGTATTGATTTGAATTTAATAAACTTTTGAAATTCATTATGAATCATTAATCACCCGAGCGAAATCTCAATAAATCGTAAACAACTAACCAAACAACAACGAAAAATCAATCAACGTTGTTTTAAAGTTAATAAAACCAGGATTGACTGCAAACGCAAACTTTGGCAATGATTAATCATCGCAATGACAAATCAAAAACTAACTGCATCTATCGTAATACATTTCCAACAAAATGGCCCAAAACGGCCGATGTTATAATCGTTAACAGTGCATGCGTATTAAGCAATCAGTTCTAAAAATACACTCGACTAAAAGTTGATGTCACCGATTACTCATGTCATTTAATCAATGAACTTGACTTTTTATCTCGCACTCGGGTCATTTGTCATGGCAACTTATTTACTACCTGAGTCACGAAATAAGTGATTTGCATAATGACATCAGCCAGAATATTGCTTGAACAAAAAGCATTATCGTCTATAAATTTGAGATCAAACTTGTGCACCGGATTACATCTCACTTTGAATTTCATTCAGAAAACATAAGTCCAATCCAACGGTACTTCCTCTCGACTAATGTCCGCTCGCAATTCTTCGTTCCTTCTTTCTTTCTCCCTTTTTGCTCTGTCTTTCTCGTCGAATCTTCTTTGTAAAATGCAAATGTAATTACACAAAAACACGCGGCGTAACAAGTGGTTCGAAAAACGTTATTGTCTGTCAGTTCGATTTATACGAGCTGAAATCGATAAGATCGTTTAATTTTGCAATGAAGGCAAGAAGGGTTTGGAGTAAAGAGAGTGAACATTGGGTACCGCAATCCTCATATTTGCATGCATACGGGCGTCTCTTCTGCAGTCTGAGTGATTCATCTTGCAGCGACAATTTCCGCGCATAAAACTGTCGCGCCTGTCACACGACTGGACAAACCTATTTGCTCGCGAACGAGGACGCCCGACTTCGCGAAACTTGAAATGAGATGTTTCACGAGAAGCTCTACACCTGATCATACGACACGCTGAATATTTACGAACGCGTCTCTTGAGAACGCGATACATCAACAACATTATTAATGTCATCTTGACCCGATTTTCAACACCGTCATATTTGATATTTAATTAAATATCTTCGTTGTATTTTCAAGCACTTACTAAAAAGGATCATATATTCTCTATATATAAAACATATATTAACAATATATTATTCAACAAATCGTATATTTATCAAAAATTAATTATATATTAACCATTATATGGACTATATATTAATCATATCTTGCCCATATATGAGTCACTTTTGTAAAGTACGAATCTACTGTCAATATATATATGGTTCATATATGGAATATATGTGGACAAGATATTCACAATATATGATTTGCTAAAAATTATATTTTGATCATATATATTAACTATATATGGACAAAATATTGATCATATCTTGCCCATATATGAGTCACTTTTGTAAAGTACTAATCCACTGTCAATATATATATGGTTCATATATGGAATATATGTGAATATATATGGTCAATATATTCACAATGTATGATTTGCTAAAAATAATATATTGATCATATATTAACTATATATAGACCATATATTAATCATATCTTACTCATATATGAGTTACTTTTGTAAAGTGATGATTCCACTGCCAATATATATGGTTCATTTATCGAATATATGTAAATATATACGATCAATATATTCACAATATATGATTTGCTAAAAATTATATATTGTTTATATATTATATATGGACAATATATGATACTTTTATTAATTATATTATTATTATAGATAATAAACAACAGATGCATTTGATAAATGTTTGATTTTTTACGAAGATAATCTTCTCTTGACCTGAACATGTTTGAAGAACATTTGAAGAACATGTTTTAATAGATAATGCGCCATTTTTCGGTGAATATTTAAAAAGTAAACATGTATAATATAACTACAAAAGTTTGCTTTTGCAATATTGACATGAGTTTTTCAATTAATTGCGAATTACAATTAACCCAGATTTAATCTGAATGATATAATTTAACGTGAAAAATGAGGATATCGATAATGAATTATTTCCTCTCTTTCATAAGCATTTATCACTTTCCCTGGCTTGGTAAGTTTATTTTGTCATTTCATTAAATAATTGCTAACTGTTATATAAATTGTGTGAAATCAATGAACATCAAGTGAACTATAAACTAAATAAAAATTTTGTACCATCGTGTGTAAGGGTTTGGACTGAAAAATTAATTAGTGCAATAAGCAGAGTCGACAATACAATATCCAACATATATATAATTATAAATGAAGAAATAAATAATCGCGCGCATTAGTTCAATTAATTTTTGTATTATACGTTAACGAGATGCTTCTCAATATTTTTTCCAATATTTTTTCAATAATAACGTTCAATGTACTTGGTGCTTGAATTTTACACGTCAAGGGCAATTAAAGTTCGATGATCAATAATCACGCGATGACTAGAGATGTGTGTATTAAACCTTTAAGTATAAATTAATAATACACTGCTTGATTACATCTTTCTCTGCCGTTGTTGTGGCTATAAAAATGCAGTAGTAGTAATGCGAACGTGACTTTTTCATTTCAGATGTCAAGCTATGAGGATAAACACTTCTTCCATCAAGGTTCATCAATCAGCAAAGTAGAACAACATTAGTATTTTAAATTACAGTCATTTCAAACGTTATCTATCCCGTAATTTTTTTCACCAAACATTCGAGATATATTTATTTACAGGACAGCTTATTCAAACATCAAGTTTTTAATAAAAAACAACGAAAAGAAAAGAAAGTTAATTAAATATAAAAAATAGCTGCAGTTTGTCAAAAAGGAAATCTTTAATTAAATGTAATGTGAAAAAAAAGTAAAACCGTTTGCGCCTTGAAATGAAACCAAATATTTTTAACGATAACATTTTACTTCCTTTCTTCGCCTTTTTTCATTCTTTGTCTCTATCGCTTCTCTTTGTTGCTCTGATTATGATGACTTTGTAATATTAATAGTTAACGAGGGCCGCATAAAACAACTCTTTGTCAATAAATGTTCTCAAAAGCGCGTCGGATAATCGCAAGGAAGGTATTAAAATTCGCAAATTCATTTAGCGTACCGAATAAAAAGTTGATTGCAAGTGAAGTACGCTGAAAAGGTGTTTAAAAATTCCGCGAGAATTTTGTGTTCCAACTTTAAAACCGATTTAATTAGCAAGACTTCGATCGTACTGCGTATACTTAATATATGCGCGAGTTAGCACGATATTTTTGCTTTGAGAATGAAGTATATTGAAAGAACAAATGCTTTTACGCGGCGGATGTTTTTAAATTACACGACTCACTTGATGTTTTTTTAATATGATTTGCTTTAGTTTGCTCAGCCAAAAAAATTAAATTAATGAATGAAAGGAGGAAAATAAAAAAAAATAAAAAAGAAGAACTTGTGTCAGCAGAAAATAATATTCAAATTATACAAGAAAACAAGATTTGCGTTTATTCTATTTTCGGAGTTTATAGTTTAAATTTCAAGATAATGTAATCATAAAATTTGAACGAACAAAAAAAAGCAGGAAGAAACTATTATCGCGAATTATTTTTCTCTAAATAAATGCTAAATGAAATGAAGATTTGGAAAATCTATGAACTCAGCAATCACACTTTCTTCATTTTAAATTTAAATGTCTGCGCAAATAACATCGTGCCATTCTCCGTGACATTAAATAATCCATTATGGATTCATTTGCATTTGATTTATAACAAGGCTGGTTATTCTGTAAGGATAATTCATAAATCGCCGTTATCACTTGAAAAATGATTTGTAATGTGATTTCGAACAGATATCGTAAAATTTCAAAATATGAAAATATATTATACTTTCAGATATTTATGTGGGTTCTATTATATTTCGGCTTTCTTATGACAATTGGATATTGATTTTTGAAAAGATTTAAAAAATCAGTAATTATAAAAAAAAACATTGAATCTAAATATTATTTAAATTTTTTTATAATTTAATACTGGAGAATGAAATATTTATGAAATTTTATTGAAGTTAATGTGATCGGAAAATAAATGACCAAAAATGTATTTGTATATCCAATATTTGTGTGTTTATAATTTAAATAAAATGGCGTAAAACCTACATCTATGAAGAATAATATAATTCCGTTTTTTTGTAAATGCCAATATTACTTTTTACGAATTTTTTATTTACATTCTTCCGTCACTTCAATTCTTTAATTTCCATTGAATATTGATTACGTTCGTGGAATAACTACCTTGTTAAAACAAACTGAAATAAAATCTTCAAAATGGGTTAATATCAGAGAAATGTAAGTTGATTTAATCAATTTTTTTTTCGTTCGAAGAACAATTGACAATATTTATAATCTTTCTTTGCCAAACCGATCATTCTAAATAACGGAATTATTAACAAGAAGCATTGAATACAAATTATAAACTCTTAGAATGCAAAAAATGTTGAGTTTGCGCAACTTTTGATTTGACTAAATATTATACAGTTTGTGATTTCAATCATAACTACATAATTTAAAATCTTCAGTAAAAGTTAAGAAAACTTGCAAAAATTGTTCAGATAAAGTCAAGAGAACAATTTTTTCTCTTTCTTTTTATCTCTTCTCTTCTCATAAAAGTGACCACCCAATTATAATGTAAAAGAGACTTTTAAATGAAAAAAGTTATTCACACTTGAATGAATCGGTAACAGCATTTAAGTTTTGTGAAAGAAAGCGTCTACGCATTTAAACGAAAATAACATATATATTTGTATATGTATACGTATATGTGCGTTGTACATGTGTTCGTATGCAAGGTAAATAAGAGTGTTGAATAAACAAGTGCGAAAGATTTGATTATACTCATACAAATTGATTATACTCTCCAAACAACGTTCGAAAACTTAGTTATTACAAATTGCTGGTGCATCTGTAATTAATGTTACACTATCGATATTTACGAAGTATAAATATATCTATTCTTATTACAAGGTAAAATTACAAAATGAAATATTACATGTTTATTACTAAAAACATTTATCAGATGATTTTTTACTTCCTTAGTAAAATGTTCGACCGGGCTGAAGTATGGCCTTGGCATGGAAGCCAGGTTACCTTAGCAGACCCTAATTTTCTCCGATTGGGCAAACTCATACAAATGAAGTCAAATTAGGAAACCATGTCGGGCCCAGATCAGGCCCAGGTTAGGAATCTCATTATATGGAATTCCCTACCTGGGCCATATCAGTACCCGGTTTTACATCATATACAGTCTAGGTGCCTTACCTGGGCCATCCTTGGCCCTTACAAGGCTACCAGAAACAACTCAAAAATGTCTCGCGTAATCTCATTCTGGCCTATTCGGGCCCCTATTAGGCAACCATTAAAATGATGTCCATCAGGCAAACCAAATCAAGGCCATATCTGAAACATGGCATGGCCAATTCAAATTCAAATAATTTATTTCAAATCAATTATTTAGAATTACAACAATTGAATTGAAAAAGCAGTCTAATCTCGTAACAAACACGTAATACTTCACCTTAACAAACACACTCGGTCAATCGCACGCGTATGTAATTTATCAACTACTGGTTACAGAAGCGGGTGAATAGCTAATCTCAACTGTACGATAATATCATGACAGCTAGAAGCGGGCTAAGCCGCTTACGTATCCATTTGGAAATAATAATGTCCAGTTCAACGAGAAGAACTCGACCTTTTAAGCGCAATATTTGGACTCGCAAAACTTTTTTTTGCCCAAACGCGTGTGTTGCTTAACGCTCAAAAAGAGCCTTCCTATGCCTCGACTATCCAACAATTCGCTCCGTGTGTTCATCGAGTGGTGCGCGTAGCAAAACAAAGCCACGATCAGCGAATGGAACGAAAAAAAAAAACACTGAAGGCCAGTTTCATTGAGATCGCATGTGTATTGCTCGTGCAAGGCCGGACACGACGCAAACATCGGCAAAGTTAACATCGCGTCCACGGCCTAATACGAGTGCTCGTTCTTGAATGGTTTCATTCATGGAGCAACAAAAAAAAAAGAAAAAAAAACGCGAAAATATTGTAATTCAACGTTAACTTGTGACTGTTAGACAAATGAGACTGAAAAGTTGAACTGAACGTTGTCTTAATTAAGATTGTAATATATCCGAAAGGATATATTGTCTAACAAGAAAATTTGCAGTAAAAGTAAAATTTAGAGCAAACTGTAACAATTATTTTTACAGTCAATTAAGAATGAAGAAAAAAAAGGGCACTGAAAGTGTAAACATGTGCAATTGCATACAAATAACCAGTAATTACATTTTACGGAGAATTATAAGCGTTGAAGGGTATAAAGAGGAATGGTTACAAGCACAGTGAAGTGAGGAAATAAAGGAAGAAAATAAAGGCGCGTAGAAAATGATTCCGATTTCGTCGTTTGCACGAGAACGACGTCGTATCTGCGATTCTCGATTGCGCCACTTGCATCGCAGCAAAACGGCCCCACACTGGGGCCACCCCTCTATTTCCCAAATTACTCTCGCAAAGCAGTAGTCTCTTGGGCACGTCCTCGTTATTCAGCCGAGCGATTTCTTCGCACTCGAGGCGAGATTCGATTAAAACAAACCCTTCGTGCGTTCGCCACTCAAACACCAGGGGGCGACACCGAAAACTGTTTCTTTTTTTCTTCAAAAATTTATTTAATTTTGATTTTTCTTTAGTAATTCGAAATATATATTGACCATATAGTGCTCATATAATAGCCATATATGGGCCATATATGGACAATATGTTGCCAGTATACTGCCAATATATTGCCAGTATATTGCCAGTATATTGCCAGTATTGATCATAAATTGCCCATATAATAGCCATATATGGGCCATATATGGTCAATATATATTGCCAGTATATTGCCAATGTATTGCCAGTATATTGCCAGTATTGATCATAAAGTGCCCATATAATAGCCATATATTGGCCATATATGGTCAATATATATTGTTACTATATTGCCAGTACATTGCCTGTATATTGCCAGTATATTTCCAGTATGTTGCCAGTATTACTCATAAAATGCCCATATAATATCCATATATTGGCCATATATGGACAATATATGTTTTGAATTACAAGGGTTTATATTAGGATTTCTACTTTGTTATATTAATCAACTATGTATATCGATTGAAGTATAAAAAGTGATCTTAAGAGTGGAATGAATGTATAATAAGAATAAGAAAGTTGCGAATAAAGTCAGATAAATAATTATCACTTTACAACGATTTTGTTTACATTGAGGTGAATAATAATTTGAATAGATTAATCAAACAACATACATCATATTAATTACTTATTCAATTATTTCAATGAAAATGTGTATTTCATGCTTTAATAACAAAGTATATGAAGCAAACAAAACAAGCTATAACAAGTTTGAAACGTTTCCGATAATACGATTACTGACTGATTAAAATTTAATGAAGTGTTTATTATTCCTTTACACTTACATCGGCAGTGAAATCGTGTTTTCATATACACAGCAAATTTCATTCATCCAACACATTTCGATACTATGTAATTTACATATTGATTTGGCATATTTCAGTTAAAAAAAATGGCGATATATAATCGCTTGTTGACTTCCCGAAAAAGTGAACGTGATTTTATATGAATGATAAAATTTTGAGTGTATGATTATTATTTTGTTCTTAAATGTTTGTTGGTGATTTCATTTTATCTGATGAAAAGTGAAAAGGTAAATTTTAATTTTCAGTAATCCACAAATCGTAAAGTCATTTCATGATCTCATTCAAAAGGAGCTATAAAAATTTTACGTCACACTAAAACTTAGACCCAGAAATTCGTTTATAAATACTGTTAGTATCTCTAATACCGCTAATAAAAAAGACAAACTTTGTGTAATGTCTTAACGAATAGATTTCAATTAATTTTGATAATACAAAACCACTTTAAAGGACTACTTTTCACAGTTAAAAAAATAAGAAATATTCAACAATCTAATTTAATTTAACTAATACATATAAAAATTAATTTTTTTCTGTTTGTTTGAACAGATTTTAGCCAAATTTTAAATAGATTGAAGCCTCGAAAGTATGATAGACTTTATAGTTTTGCGATATTACCATTTGATTAAAAAAATGTTGATAATCGGGATAGATTATCATAGGGATGGCATAGGGATATTGTAGGCATGTCATAAGGTGTCATACAGATGTCATAAGGATGTCATACGGATATCACAAGGATATCACAGGGATATCATAAGGATGCCATAAGGATTTCAGAGGGATGTCATAAGGATGTCATAAGCATATCACAGGGATATCATAGGGATGCCATAAGGATGTCAGAGGGATGTCATAGGGATGTCACAGAGATGTCATAAGGATGTCTTAAGGATGCCATAGGGATATCAGAGGGATGTTGTAGATATAAAATATTTTGTACAATAAACACCCTACCGAAGCCAGGAAATGAGCTACTTAAGAATAAAAATGAAAAGCTAAGCAAAAAAATTGGCAGAACACGAAGAAGAAGCTGAAATAGAGTTCCTAATCTTGACGTTGACTTGAAATTACCCTTTTTAAGCGATGCTCCGATAATCGGACGGATAAAAGGGGGATAAAGGTCGTTGTCTTTTCGTGCGAAATCAATCGCTCCGAAATCGCGTTATTATTTTCGTTTTGGAAGACTGCAAATGGAAGCAGATTGTAAGTTGGAAGAAGCGTAATTGGATAGTGGGCTCGTGGACGAGAGCGACAAGTGCAACAGGCTTATAGTGGTGTGCATTTGCATCCGGAGAATAAGCAGAGAGAAGAGGGATAAAAGGTCGTCTCGTTGACACGCTCGATTCGGTGTCGGGCGGCGGTTCAATGCATGTACACTACGCGCACACATGTACAACTCTGCGGCGGACTACGAAATCGTCTCGCAGTGTGGTTTAAATGTGAGAACTGACGTGGCGGAAAATTCGAGCATACAACCGACAACGTGTGTGCGTTTCGTATTCTTCATTAGTTCGAATTTCGACTGTTCGATAACAAGCCTGTATTTTCAGAGAAAAAGAAAGAAAAAAAAGGGAATAAAACGAAAGTACAACAGAGACAGATAATACACAACAGAGACAGACAACGACCAAGTTTTGTCTGTCTCTGTCGGTGTGTTCCCATTTTTTATCCTGCACTTTCTCTCCCTGCCTTTTTTTTTTCTCTCTCTCTGCCTTCCACTTTTTACTTTGAACCGGGCGACTGTATTGCGCCTTCGTGGCATTCGATAACTCAAGGAGAAAGCACTTTGCGAGCACTTCGAGTGCAATTCGGAAAAAAGCCTTCAACGCTGATGGCAAATGAAATGGAGTTATCTGACTCGCTCGTTGCAGGTATCGGCACTGTTTGCTTTTCTTTTTAGCCCTGATTTCCGAAGATTAACAATTGATGCTCTAATTCCATTTGGAAAGAACCTTTCTTTCTTCTTTTTTTGTTTTTAAAATGAGACTCGCGCACAAACTCATTTTGCGCCCGATTGATATGCATCGACGATGAGAAGCCAGCGTCAAATAATGCCTGCAGATAAATCAATAAGCCATTATTATCAAGGCATCTGTCCCGGCTTGTTAAGACGTCGCATGCCGCAATGCGGAGTCGGGCATCCCTGCCAACAAACGGCATTTGCTTTTTACCGCTCGTATGTATTCATATTCGGCATTTAATAACGTCGAATATGTCCGGCTTGAGTTCACGAAAGCTACTTGTTCAGCCAGATCGTTCAACTTCACTCTCCCACATTATTGCCGTCAAACGCACATTCACAACGTTTTTTTTGTATATTTTTGTTGTATTTGATTTCGTGATTCGGAATATTTATGGAAAAATAAATGTTCTTCATGTGTGCGATTTTCTTTGAGTTTAGTCAATATCAGTTCTTTGTTTGCATATTTTTTAATATATTTTTGATTGTGTTATACGATGTACAAAGTCTTTGGATTTTTACTCCAATGGTAAACACACTATTGTCATAAATTTGATCAAAATATGATCAAAGTTTGTGCAACAAAAATGAAAACAAGATAAAAAAATGTATCTTGCATATTATTAAGGATGATAAAGATCGAGAAAGTATTATAAATTGTCGTCAATTTTACATGCTTACAGAAACGGCTGTAAACTGCGACAATTATTATTTTATCGTTGGCTGATGGAAGTAGATACTACGTTAGTTGATAGAATTCCGAATGATCAAGTTAGATGAAATATCATTCACAGCATCGATACAATGTAATGCAGTTCGAAAAGTGACTGACATTGTTTTAAGAGAATTAACTGTCGCTTAATGGTTCGCGATAAAAGATTAACATTTCAATATGCAAAATAAGTTTTAATCGACTCATGTTTATTTTATAGGAAATTAAATTTGAAAGAAAGTGAAATTCTGCATTGATTATGGAAAATCATCTGCTTTTAAATAGTTATATTTTATAAATTAATTGCTGCGAAAACATTTTTTTTTCTTTCTTTCATTATGAAAACAGCAATTCAGTTTGTATACTCGGGCTCAGAGTAAGTTGAAATTACTTTAATGGAAGCTTAACTGCCCTTATTAACTAATAATAGTCATTATTGTTGGGTTAATTAGCTAATAATAATAAAGTCCGAATTTATCATGTGCTAAAATGAACAGTTTGCGAATATTACAGAATATTTCTTCAACTATTCTTGAAGAAATAAAAAAGCTCTATTGATATGTCTGTTTTGTACATTTTATTTTACGCTGCAATTAATTATAAATCGATCTCATATCGTTTATTTTTATATGTCTGAAATTATTGTTTTTTTTTTCAAACAAGCAAATTTTATTACATTTGTAAGTTGCAATTCACCATAAACATTATTTTTATTAAGTTTATGGCAATCAATGAACTATATATTCTATAACTTAATTTCATTAGCCAGAATAAGATCCGCTCAATTGACGGAAGTCATATATGAAAAGACATTTTTTTATGCTGCATCTCAATATTTTAAGCTTTCTATTAATAATGAGACCTAATTATCAGAATTCTTCAGATGCTTCATATTCGAAATCAGTTTTTAATTCACGTAAAAGCAGATAAAAGGAAATCATTGAACATCCTTTTATATTTAAATACTCTGCTCAAAGACACAAGATGTTCTAATATATTTTTCATGATTCAAGATGAAATAGTGCCAAGCATCGAAAAATCGCAAAATTAATAAATTATTACTGAATTACCAACGTATCCGGCATTTTTGCACTACACTTAACTTATAAATATTAACGATTCGTATAGCAATTTTCTATTACGGAAATTTCATTTGAATACAATCGATATATCATTATCACACAGCTGACTATAAAATCGTACAATTACAACACTTCCCTAGTGAAAAAGGATCATACACTGTTAAAAAATTTTTAAAAATCAACTTTATTTTAAGTTAAATAAATCATATATTAGTTAAATTAACTAAAATCCGTTCAATTCAACTGATAGTCGAGTTGATTTAACTCGATTTAACTTGATATTATATTACTTTTCATTTTTAACAGTGTATATTGTCCATACATAAAACATATTTTTACAATACATTAATTCAAGAAATAATATATTGAGCAAATATATCGACAATATATTGATCATATATGAACCATATATGGAACATGTATTAATCATATATGAACCATATATGGACCATATATTAACCATATATTGACCATATTTTGACCATATATTGACTATATATGAATTACATTTGTAGTATTAATACTTTGACAATATATATATACAAAATGTTAATCATATATGAATCATATATGGACCACATATTGACCATTTATTAACCATACATTGATCATATATTGACCATATATTGACTATATATGGATTATATTTGTAGTACTAATGCACTGACAATATATGGTCCATATATGGAAAATATGTTAACATATATTATGACAATAATATATTTTCAATATATTGTTCATATATTGACAATATATGATATGTATATATAAACAATATATGATTCTTTTTATTAGAATTTTGCTATCATTTATGTTTCTTCCTTGCATGAATTGCTTATATCCTTGCAAAATTTATTTGGGTCAGTTATATAAGCGTTTTTTTTATTTTTGATAATTGATCTAGCATTTCTCTCTCTCGTCTCAAATCAAGACGGATTTATGATTTAGACACGTTACCACGGAACATCCAAATCCAAGTCCGATTAATTTGAACGCTTCTCGTCAGCGTCGAGTCGGCTGAATCTCCGTACGGCATCTATTCTCATAATTCGCAACCACCCCTTCACTCGCTCATCTCAATACCCATTCGTCAGATATCGTCTGCCAGTGGAATTTGACTTCTTAATGCCGCGGGTCAATAACCGACTGTCGATGATTAATAACGAAAGTTTAATCGTTGATCCGCGTTAATAATTGAATCGAAAGCTCGCTCATTAAAGGACGAGAAAGCACAATCCGTCGCCAATTTTTCTAAAGCAAAAAAAGAAGAAGAGAGAAGAAAAGAAGAAGGACAAAAAAAAGGGAGAGGAACACGTCTGCCGGTCATGTAAAATAAATCGATTTTGCTAAGTAAAAGGGCTCTCTGAAGTTGGCGTTTGTACGCGTGGCATAATGGGCCGATTGTAAATTCACGTTGCATCTTTCATGCGGCCCGAGGCGAGCGCCATATTTTGCCGTTGCGTCTCATCCGACCATCGGCGCGGCTTCTATTTGTTCATTAATCTTATAACGCAACTTCTGAAAGCGTTCCCTGTGGCGCGAGCGATTCAAATCACTGCCTTTCTCGGTGCATATGTATTTGACACGGAATTATGTGAGTGTATGTATCCCTAGTTGAAATTTAATAGGGCGTGCGATGATAAAGATATGCTTCGAAAATGGTTAACAAAATTACAGCTCTATTAACGTATTTCGGTAAACGTGAAATATAATGTTACTTTATTGGTGCCCTATCAGAACCCGATTACAAAATATCAAAACAAGACATCTCGTTTGGGACTTGATGAGGTTTCCATCATTTGTGGTACAAATATGGCGTGCCATATAAGAATCTGATATGGGTCTAATATGGGTCTAATATGGGTGTGATATGGGTCTGATATAGGTCTGATATAGGTCTGATATGGGTCTGATATGGGTCTGATATGGGTCTGGT